>CM071720.1:9056283-9075650 GCA_036630335.1 Physaria fendleri | reverse complement strand
AGGTTTGGTATGGTTTCGTGAAAACCGGTAAAAGGATTCAGACCAAGTGTTGTAATGTTTCTGTCTCTTGACTGCAAAAGCTGAAAGAAGAAAGTTGCAGGTTTAGTACTTATTTCATAACTTGGAGACTATGGTGATGTTTTGAGAGATTTTGAGACTCTTACATCTTTGGAAAGAATCCTGTCTATATCAATGTTGATTTCTGGATTCACCGTCGCAAGTTTCATAGACAAAAACTGAAATCAATGTTGATTTCTGGATTCACCGTCGCAAGTTTCATAGACAAAAACTGAAGAAATTACAACAGTGTGATGAGAACTGAAACCTCTTTGAGACCATACTGTGACCGAACTAAGTCGAGTGTTTTGGGATGTTCTTACCTCAACTTGTTGTTGCAATGACTGAACATAGTTGATGATTTCATCGAGCATAACCGCTTTCCCGGTGATCTAGTTTCAACAAATGAAGAATCTCAGCGAAACTAAAGTAAGTTAAACTGCTAAAAATCCACCTCTAAGCCAAGCCTACTCTACCTTGTTGCATCCAGGAACAAGCTCTTGAAGCAATCTCATTCTTTCACTGATCTTTTCTCTTCTAACCTTTCAAACAAAAGACCAACAACAAAAACTTCTCAGGACCTGTAATTTGCAGAAAAACAAAGAGCAGATTCTCATAAAAAGAGTCCTTTACTTACCCTTTCTGCAAGACTGTGACTATTAGTAGCTTGACCTCTTCTTGCTCTCTTATGAATATAGTTTTCTTCTTTAGGTGCTTCTCTTGCTCTCTTATGAATATAGTTTTCTTCTTTAGGTGCTTCTTCATTCTGTGAGCTCTCTTTGTTATTCTGATCATTTTTATGTTTCTTCTGACTCTGATCACTTTCCCTTTGAGGGTCTTCCTCCACAGCTTTCTGCCAAATTAACAACACACTTGCTTTAGCCCTAAACCAATCAAAAAGCTTTAGTCTTTTCTATTAGTTTCTCATACCTTGTTCCATTGTGACTCAGCTTCAAGTTGCTTCCTTTTCCCAATTGGTGAAGCACCAAGAACACCACTTTCCCCTTTCATGTCTGAACCAAGAAAATGACTAATTTGACCACTTCCACAATCACCAAAAGGAAGAAGACTCATAGGCATGTCTGCTTCAAGATGAGAGAAACAACTCATCCCTGGATTAACCATAGCCATTGAAGAGTAATGAGAGCTTGAGAAGCCACCACCATCACTTGAAACAACTGGATCCCAATTTGAAGATGAGAAGAAAGGATCTGGCATTGATGTAATTCTAACTCTTGAGATCCCACTCTCATCATCTCCATGTTCATTACTCTCACCACTCATTCTCTGATTCAAACCCCAAGAAACTTTCCCAATTTCAGAACCTGGTCTGCTATTTTCAAAGCTTGCACAAGGAACAGCAACTGAAGTAAACCAATATGCAGAAGCAAGTCACAGGTTCTTTTTAGGGAAGCGAGAGAGAGAGAGACCTAGGATAAATGCTAATTGGTACTCAAGTCAAATCAAACCTTGTTCCATTGTGACTCAGCTTCAAGTTGCTTCCTTTTCCCAATTGGTGAAGCACCAAGAACACCACTTTCCCCTTTCATGTCTGAACCAAGAAAATGACTAATTTGACCACTTCCACAATCACCAAAAGGAAGAAGACTCATAGGCATGTCTGCTTCAAGATGAGAGAAACAACTCATCCCTGGATTAACCATAGCCATTGAAGAGTAATGAGAGCTTGAGAAGCCACCACCATCACTTGAAACAACTGGATCCCAATTTGAAGATGAGAAGAAAGGATCTGGCATTGATGTAATTCTAACTCTTGAGATCCCACTCTCATCATCTCCATGTTCATTACTCTCACCACTCATTCTCTGATTCAAACCCCAAGAAACTTTCCCAATTTCAGAACCTGGTCTGCTATTTTCAAAGCTTGCACAAGGAACAGCAACTGAAGTAAACCAATATGCAGAAGCAAGTCACAGGTTCTTTTTAGGGAAGCGAGAGAGAGAGAGACCTAGGATAAATGCTAATTGGTACTCAAGTCAAAGGAAGAAAATAATGAAAGAGGGAACAAATAGAGACTAATCATAAACAAAGAAAGCTGAGAACTTACAGACTCTCAGAGCATAAAGTTTGTAAGAACCAATGTATTTAGCTAAGTTACAGCTCACAAGAAGCTTAAATAAAAAGTAGATTCCCTTTTTTACAGCTCACAAGAAGCTTAAATAAAAAGTAGATTCCCTTTTAAGAAAGTGAGAAACCAAAGTCACTATCTCATATAACCATGTTTGAGAATTGGGGGAATATAGAAGTTGGGTACTTGAAGAAACAACAAAGTAAGCAGCAAGTTTAGAACTTTATAATAATTATGTTTAATGGTAATAAAAGACCTAGAGAAAGAGAACATGTAAAAAGCTGATTATTACCATTATAAAAGATAAAAGACCTAGAGAAAGAGAACATGTAAAAAGCTGATTATTACCATTTTGAAAGGAAAGAGAGAAGAGAACATGTAAAAAGCTGATTATTACCATTTTGAAAGGAAAGAGAGAGTTGTTGAGGTTATTAACATAATAATTATTAAAATTAAAGACAGGAGACAACTACTCTCAACTGCTTTAGTTGCTCTCTTTTCTTTTTTCATTATTACATTAACCTAATCTACCTATCTAGCTAACATGTCTAACTCTTTTTTTTTTCTTAAATACAATTTCTTGAATTTTACACTTTTTTCACTTAAATATAAAATATATTGACAAGACGGTGCGGCGCAGTACCAACTAATCCGCACCATCCGACCAAAAGATCATGGGTTCAAGTCTCCAAAGTGGAAACACTTAAAATGCGTTAAAAATATATATAAAATATATTATACATCAATTTTTGTTACATATTTAGCTCTATATAAGATACTTATTCCTCTTGACAGAAAAAAAAAAGATACTTAGCCCTAGTGTATAATTATTTTTTTTTAATTACTATAGGTGAAACATAAAAAAAAAAAAATCAATGAAAATAACAATAAAAAACTCTTTTTAATGATTTTAATGTCGTTTTGTTTTGTCGAAAAAAATCAATGAAAATAACAATAAAAAACTCTTTTTAATGATTTTAATGTCGTTTTGTTTTGTCGATTTTTCTTTACGTTAGATAGAATCAAAAATAGTAAAACGATGATAACTGAAATGACTCCTTCATTTTTGAGTATTTTTAACACTAATTATATCTTTAAAACTTTTCAAAGTATTTTTAGGTAAACTAATTATACTTATTTACAAAATTATAAACAGAACTTTTGATATTTATATAAATTCAGATATAAATTGTTGGAAGGAAATTAATTAACATAAAAATTACCATTTTTTTTTGTCAAGGACATGAAAATTACAATTAGTTTAATCAATTCCTCAAATAATATTTAAAGTAAGTGTCCCTATATTTTATCACAAAGTCTCATTGAACAAGCAAAGAGAGGTTTCATCTCTTTGCTTTTTCTAGCTTCTACTCTCTGACATGTGCTTTAGAATATTATAACATACAAGTACACATACATACATGCAGTGCTTTAGAATATTATAACATACAAGTACACATACATACATGCATCTATATGAAATATAATAATATTAGATAATATTTTTTACTGACACAAAAAATTTGCCAACTATATATTCTTACAGAAGACTCTTTGCTGTGACACACTAATATATTTTTGTTTCTGAGTGCCAACTAACCTCTCTTTTTTTTGGAATAATTTTTTATTTTTACTTTCAGCTTTTGTAAAAAGCCATTTGATTAAAATCACTACTAATATTAGATCTCATCTTCACGCCTTTGGCTTTAAGCAACATATTTTTATTCTTCTTTACTATTTTTTTTTTCCTTTTATATACAATAAAATTGTAGACTTAATTAATTTAAACGACACAGATGTGAGCTACTAATCTGAAATGTCTACGATTTGTTAAAGTTTTATCTTATTTTTTCACTCTTTTATGTTTTTATTTATTATTTATTATACGGAATTTTTTAATGTAATCGAATTTTTATGTACTATGCGATTATAGACCGAAAGCATTTCTAAAAAAGAAAAATACTTAAGTCTTATTTTAAAGCAGTTTGTTTGTTAATATTGTCATCATCATTTAAACTTAAATTCTACCAATTTGCAACTTGATTTAAAAAAAAAAATGTTTTTATACTTACAACATCCCAGTCATCATTTAAATAATTAGTGTTTTTGTACTCAATGAGAAATTGAAGTTAGTAAGAAAATTCTAATTTTTTGTACTCAATGAGAAATTGAAGTTAGTAAGAAAATTCTAATTTTATGATATGATTAACGTCAACAAAAAAAAATCAAATATGATATGATATGATATAAGTATCGTGGATGTTTGAAGGAAAATATGAAACAAGATGAAGAACCAAAAAAAGAAGATGAAAACGAAGAACCATAAGAAAAAGATGAAGGAAGACGGAGAACCATGAAAAAGATGATGAAGAAGTTTTCTCATTTTAATAATAACTTGAGAGTATAAGTACTGAAGTTTTCATTTCAGTTTAATAAGAACTTGATTTCCATACCTTTACTATAACAGTTTCACAAAATTTGGTTAATGTCTTGTTTACAAATGAGATTGGTGCAAATTTGGTTCTTGAGTATCATTGTCATCGGATCTTGGGATCTCCAAATTTGGTTAATGTCTTGTTTATTTATTGAATATTTAGTGTGGCTTTAATTAATTTGTTAAATTGTAATACAAACCACAACTAATTAAACTTCTGACTTAAAAAAAATAGTGTCTTGACCATTATAATAAGCCAAACAAATTCAACCTTACAAATTATAACCTGTCTAAGATCTAACAAAAATCTTGCAAAAAAATATTAATAATATTGGTAAATCACAAAGATGTATATCTTATCTGCGTATATTACAACAGAGACTGCCTCTTTTAAGGTGAGGCGGATTCGGTCTTTAGTATCTCTATCCCGAATCGTCACCGATGTCAATGTCTTTGAATCCAATGTGATAGTAATTGGTATTCCAATTTCATCAGATCTCTCATACGTCTTCCAAGGAATCAAGATCTTGCTTAAGATTGAGAGACAGGCTGCTGTTGCCAAAGCCAAAGCTGAATGGCTGGCTTCACAAGGGATGATGTTTTAACACGTGGATCAATTCTGAGTTATTTATTGAGTGGCATTTTTAATATATCGTTCTCCCTCGGTGATCATAAAAGTGAAATTTGAGACCATTAGTAGCGAGGTATGTACGTTTGGGGATATATCATCTACTATACGACATATAGTTATGTTCTCTTTAATGAATTTTTGGTTCTTATATTGGTTCTTTAATGAATTTTTGGTTCTAGTTGTTTCAGAAGCTTGTACATTTCTTATATTGGTAAATTTATATAATTTGTTGTATAAGTTAAAAAAAAATCAGTAAAATCGTGAAAAACCGATAAAATCCACAAAACCCACCAAAAATCTACCAAATTTTGATTTGAGATGTTTAAAAAAAATCATAAAAATTGAAATATATTTATATCCGTAAAATTCATAAATATATACATATAAAACCCCAAACCCTTTATATCCTGCAAAAAAATATGTTCTATTTTTTTATATTCTGTATTTGCTGTAGCGGTCAAAATGTCTATTTTGACTATTATAGTTGGTAGTAGTATCCTGACAAAAAAAATAAATAAATAAATAAAAAATTGGTGGTAGTAAATCATTTACATGATTACTGTTATTGCACCCAAAGAGAAATTGAAAGTATAAACAAGTAAACAATAAATAGTAAGAAAATTAAAATTTATGATATGACTTAACTCTTTTTTTTTGTAGTCGTCAACAAAAAAAAAACCTATATTAGTACAGAAATATTTTATTTATAGGAGGAAACATAAAGAATAAAATGGAATCTTATACTCCCTCTGTTTCTTATTATAAGGGGTTTTAGACCTTTGTTTTTGTTTCAAAATATAAGGGGTGCTGTGTTTTTCAATGTAGTTTCACTAATTATCTGTCAATTAATTCTTTCTTTTTAACTTGATTATTGTGCAAAGTAGCCAGTGTGAATTTCTTTACCATGTGTTAGCCAATCAAAAGATTTGAACAATAAACGTTTTAAGTGATAGCTCTAATACCAATAAAATAAGATGTAATAATTGTATCTAATTTGATTAAATTTAATGGTTTATTAAAAAGCGTGAAATTTTCTAAAACCCCATATAAAACGAAACAGAGGGAGTATCATTTATTTTAAAATAAAAATGTCTATACGTCATAGTCAAGTAATGTGGTATATACATGCCTTCATTTACAGAGAGTTTCGTAGTCATTAATCATTATTTGGTCAAACCTTTTTCATTATTTGGTCAAAAACCACATACTTGACTTGACTTTGAAGTTACAAGTATCATATCTTATAGATATGTACAGTTGTATAATTTTACCAACTAACCAATCCATAAGACAGAATAGTACAGTTTAATTGTCATGTGCTATCAAAGGACAATAACAAATTTAGAATTTGAGTAAAGAAATGATTAAGAAACACCTTAATGAAGTAGGTTAAATTAAACACACAAGTTCCTTGTTATACTCAAACCATAAACAGTCTTTTACACTTCTTCAACAAAAGCTTCATAAATCAACAAACCTTTCTTCCATTTTCCAGTCCACACTTCATACAATCCAAATTGAAGCTTAGTGTCTTGGTTTATTGTTACCTTAGGACTAACAAAGACCTCAAATCTACCATCAGTCTCATCAGGTATAATAACCGGTCCGGTTCCACCTTTAAGTTTCTCAATATTATTGTTAACCGATTTAATTCTTTTCCACATCGTCTTCCCTTTCTTCCCGATTTTCGCTGACATGAAAACCGGAGCTTGGTCCCATCCAGTTGCATCAGATGTAAACCCGATTTTAAAACCGAGTCGGTATGTTTTGCCTGGCTCAATCTTGTCATAAGAGCCTGTTACTTCTAACCAACTCACCATTTTTAGTTCAGCAGGTGTCCTGAAAACAAAAATACTTCAATTTTAAACATAAGAAGAAACCGGTTTATTCGGAATCAGAGTGGTGTTTATTTGGTTTACCTGTCTTCTTTAGGGATGACCCAATACCTAGAATCACCTCCCCATATGAAATTGAGACTACATCACCTCCCCATATGAAATTGAGACTACTTGGTTTAAAGATCCATGCTTTTCTTACAATCTAATAATCAAGTTTGAGAATTTTTGTTTAGTTGCAATAAAATAACAAAGAAACTAATAGGAAATTGACTAATTATTACATCTTGTTCCATGTTTGATTCTGCTTCATAGTGAGAACTCTTGACAGCTTTTTGTACAGACATTTTTTGTTTTCTTTGTATGTTTTGATTTAGAAAAGAACACTTCTCTTCAATGAGCTTTATATAGAGATTTGTTTCTTTTTCACTATAGAGAAGGATTGTGACAGAAGAAGAATAAAACTACATTGGACCATTCTCCTTGTAAGGTTTACTTGACCATGTAAAAGGCATAATTCAATTGGACGACAAAAGCTAAAAGCAAAATATTCTCAGTTTGTGGCTCTTCTTTTATCTCAACTTTTGTATGAGAATCAACTTATCACATATCTACTTGTTTGGTCATCTCCTCAAGATAAGTTCAATGATCTGGTAAGATAAAACAAATTAAAAAACATAAGAGGACGCTAACTTTATTGGTAAAGTTCTCTGGAAAAACTCAAAGATCGTCAATTCGAATCGCCATTTAGAGAATTCTTCTCCAAAGAAGACTCGGAGATTATCGACTCGAGTCGCTATTTAAGATCTTTTCTGAAAAAAAAATGAATTTAACCCGGTCTAGATTTCATCTCATTGATGTACTTATTGTAAAGGAGAACTAGTATTATGTTAAAATAGCATGCCGTTTTCACAATACCACCAACATCAACCACCAACATCAGGATCAAAATAGTTTATAACTTCACCATAAATAAAAGCAAATAAATGACACAGATGCCAAGACAAAAACGGCACGTCATTGGCTATTATAACCTAAGCTCTGAAATGGGTATAGAACACAGTTCTGAACACCCTGTTGTTTTTCATAACTTGAAACAAAAAATTGAAAACCAATCACAGTGAATGGCTTAATGCTCTCTCTCAGTCACATACCTTTTCCCAATCATCAACCACTTCTTCACCGGCTTCTTCCACCGGTTGTTTACCAGTAGCTTTTGAACTACTGCTCTGAGCAATTGGCTCTAAACTAGACGTGCTTGTCTTGTTAGGTTCCAAAACGCTCCACCTGTTATCTGAGGTATTGGCTCTAAACTAGACGTGCTTGTCTTGTTAGGTTCCAAAACGCTCCACCTGTTATCTGAGGTAGTGATTGGAGTGTTGTTAGATCTCCACAGAGAAGCTTGAATATCTGTAGATGATGATCCTCCAATGGGAGAATCTTCAGCTCCCCAAGAGTCATCACTCTCATGAATCACAGCTTTCTTCCATGGATTTCCCTTACCAACATCCCTCGCCGAGTCGCTAGGTAATTTTCCCCACGCAGATTGTTTACCGTTCGGGATAACAACAGCTCCATGGTATACTGAACCGTGCTCAAGTCTCCTCATTGCAGTGGCGGCTCGAGCATGGTCGTTGAATACTGCTAAAGCGTTCTTATCATTTAACCAAAGAAGCTCGCATTCACCTCCAAATCTCAGTACCAAGCTACTGATATTAGCTTCTCTCGGAAGATCCAGGAGAGAAACCACAAGTCCAGGATCCATATCCACAAGCGGATCGTAGGATGGTGGGTGTGGCCCTCCTATTGATGTAGCTCCACCTCTAGCTCCGATGATTCGTGTTGGCGGTTTTGATTTTGGTGTAACGTAAACCACTGTAAACTGTCTTGTCTCCCATGCTGAGTTTTTAACACCGAGTTTCCACCTCTCGGCTATAAGCCGAACTGTTTCTCGTTTATCCTTCTGCATCGGGCAGAAGACATGGAATTTAAGGGCACTTGTGTTTCCTCTGGCTTTACCAAGTACCAAGAACTTGCAGCGTTCTTCAACAGCCTGTACCCACTTCACTTGTGTTTCCTCTGGCTTTACCAAGTACCAAGAACTTGCAGCGTTCTTCAACAGCCTGTACCCACTTAGGATCACGCCTATAAAGGTCTGAAATAATCTCTGTCATAGCAGAATTCTCGCTGAAATGTAATGCTTCTAGATTTGGAGTTGTGATATCAAATGCATCTTGAAGAACCCTCTTACGCTCAAGCTTAGCACACTCATCATCACACATAAGCTTTCTCTGCCCCAGAGGGATTTGGTTTCCGCTCGACTCAACGGGCTGAAGTGGAGCTGGAAGCTTCTGCAAAATTAAGGCTTCATCATAAGCGGCAGTGTAAGCATTAGAACCGCCGTTACTTCTTCCTCCAGCATCACAAGGGACCGTAGCAGTTATGCGACCACATGAACAAGTGATTGTGACTGGAAATTCACATCTTAGGTCAGGGCATGGTAGCAGTTATGCGACCACATGAACAAGTGATTGTGACTGGAAATTCACATCTTAGGTCAGGGCATGGTGCAGAAGGATGACAGAGTGCTGCACAAGTGTGTCTGCAATCTCTTCTAGGAGCACCACACTTCTGTCCACAAGTAACACGTAAAGCTGCTTCAGATTCGTTGTAGCTGTCGCAAGGCTCTGGATGACATGTTCTGGCACAAGCATGCATGCCACAGCGCCTCGTCTTTCCACAAATCTTGTTGCATCTAATATCTTTTAATCCACAGGGTATGTTTCTGAGAACCACATGACCACCAACGCACTTTTTTTCCACAGGGGCAGAGCAAGGAGGACAGTCTCCAAAATGGCATCCATGCGTAGCAGAATGGCCACAAGGCTGCGGGATGGAACATAGATGCTGACAGCTGGGAACAGGTGTCCCACTTTTTTTCCACAGGGGCAGAGCAAGGAGGACAGTCTCCAAAATGGCATCCATGCGTAGCAGAATGGCCACAAGGCTGCGGGATGGAACATAGATGCTGACAGCTGGGAACAGGTGTCCCACATGGCAATGGTGGAGGAAGCGAAGTTCTTCCACAAGCACAAGTAAGATCAGTGAAGATCATCTCGAGACATGGAGGGCAATGTCCACTGTGACATAAGGATTCACAGGAATGCTGCCCACACCTTAGCTTCTTCCCACAAGGTATTTGGCAGACGTGTGGATCCCAATCACCGGATAGATCATCCTTCTTCCCGTTCAAGAGAGGACAGCAACGCTCGCTACATCTATGTCTCCCACAGTTCTTCTTACGCCCACATGGCTTAGTGCACACAAATTTCTCCATCTCTGACGAGGTTGTTATGTAGCATTCTACAGTCCTGGATGTTGACCCACACCGGCACTTCTGGTTTACTTGGACTAAACAAGGCGGGCAATCACCTGCATGGCACACCTCATTGCAAGTATGTAACTTACAAGGAAGAAGCTTCCTGCATACATTTGAACATGAAGGAATTGGGTCCTTCTTCTAAACGCGTCTCCCCACAATAGCATGTCTTAACTTTACTGGGCAGCAAGTCACAGTCCCCGCAAGGTCCGGGATGGCAAATATCGGAACAAAAATGATTACCACATCCAAGAGGTTTCCCACAGTTTGAATTGCAAGAATATACACCATCTTCTGCTGTCAACTCTCCCTTCACATTCATATCACCGCAAATGACAGTCTCCACCTTTTTCTTGCAGAAACATGTGGCATTTACCAGTGCTTGACAAGGATCACAAGGGCCAACATGACATGTCCTTTCACATTGATGACGGCCGCAATTGAGAAGCTTACCGCAACGCTGCCCACAAAGAAGAACAGATCTCCGCTCGGAACATCTAGTAGTAACGATCTTCTTACCACAAGGACAGCTACGAGGTGGAGCAAACGCCTTGCAGGGAGGACATGGACCCGGATGACACTGCAACACACAGACATGAGGACAAATATCGTCTTCAGTTATCTCAGCTGCCACAAACTCTTTCTCCAGGCAACACACAGACATGAGGACAAATATCGTCTTCAGTTATCTCAGCTGCCACAAACTCTTTCTCCAGTGGCTTCCCACATGGTTCCCCGCATGAGTGTGGAGTCAGATATGGATCAGATGGAGGATCTTTTCTCTTTCCACAAAAGCACCGATAGCATATTTCTTTGGATGATATCAACTGTACAGATTGGCAACCTGGACATCTCCAATTATCACCTTGATTTTTCTCAGCCATCAAATCAATCGAAATCGTCTTCAGTTATCTCAGCTGCCACAAACTCTTTCTCCAGTGGCTTCCCACATGGTTCCCCGCATGAGTGTGGAGTCAGATATGGATCAGATGGAGGATCTTTTCTCTTTCCACAAAAGCACCGATAGCATATTTCTTTGGATGATATCAACTGTACAGATTGGCAACCTGGACATCTCCAATTATCACCTTGATTTTTCTCAGCCATCAAATCAATCGAAGTTGGTGCTCGAGCCCACCTCTTGATACAATTCATATGGAAGATGGAATAACAGCTGGAGCAAGACCAAATATTGGCAGATCGACCAACCTTATCATAACAAATCATACACTCAATAGAACTCTTCACCAGCTTCTCCTGTAACTCTTGAACAAGTTGAGGCAAGTTAGGGTCTGCCAATACAACATTCTCCTCCTTAGCTACCCCTTTCCCCTGATACACAGGCCGGGTCCTAGATGAAACTCTTTGGCGGTTATCAGACATAATTCCTAAAGCATTATTTCTTCTTTGTCGATTAAGCGGAGGTGAACCAATGTTAGTACTCCCTTGTTGGTTGTTATCAGGCAGAGTTCCGTAACCATTATTTCTTCTTTGTTGATTAAGTGGAGGAGGACGAATGTTATTACTCCCTTGGTGATTGTTATCAGACAGAGTTCCTGAAGCATTATTTCTTCTTTGTTGATGAAGTGGAGGTGGACCAATGTTATTACTCCCTTGGTGATGGTTATCAGGCAGAGTTCCGGAAACATTATTTCTTCTTCGTCGACTACGCGGAGCTGGACCAATGTTATTACTACTCCTTTGGTACAGATTATTAGGTGGATTACCAGAACCATTATGCTGCCTTTGCTGATGAACAGTACCAAACGCAGCACCATCACCACACCTTTCAGAATTTCTATCTGTATTAGGAGCCGGAAGCGTAGGCTCATTTACCACCACTGCTGAGGTAGAACCGATTCTAGGAATCCACGTTTGCTGCGAACGTTGAGAACTGAATCCAGACTTATCATCCCTCCTATCTCTGAATCCAAAAATCGAAAACAAATTGCTCTACGATTAATTTGTTACTGTGAATCAAAAAAACGCCCAATATCAGGTTACAAGGTTCTGAACTAGGCTTCAAATCTCACAAAAGGTACCCTAATTTACCATATCTAAGAAATTTCGAAGCTAACAGAACATAATCTCGCTTCAAAATCGAAATATCAGGGAACGCATAAGAACAAATTAACAAAGGGCAAAAAATTGTACCTGATAACAAAATACGGAAGGGAGAAAAAATCAACGAACAATCTGAGGAAGAGATCAATTAAGCTGGAGATTTTTTTTACGAGCTCTTGTTGTTTATGAGGGAGAGAGATAGTAACGACGAAGAAGATTTTATAGAAATATCGTGTTTTTTTTCTTTTCTTTTTGACTCAATTTTTTTTCTAATATGCTTGATGAGCACTCAAAAACCGCCTCATCTTAATGGGCCAAAAATGGGCTTACATTTTAGACAACAAATGAAAAATGTGAAAAAATAAAAACGTGAACGGCAGGATTCGAACCTGCGCGGGCAAAGCCCACATGATTTCTAGCCTGCGCGGGCAAAGCCCACATGATTTCTAGTCATGCCCGATAACCACTCCGGCACGTCCACTTTTGGATTAGATATCGAGTTTATAAATATTTAAACATCTCTAACGTGATCATTTATCCAAATAACAAGCTAATTAGCTCCGGATTAAGTATGTTTACTTACATATGTTAACATATTGCGATTAAATCGTAACACATATAATATAGTTTCAAATTCAAAGCATTCATACATAAACTCACTTTGATTTGCACCCAAAAACAACTCTTTTAAGTGATAAAACTTTAAATATTTACAGAGGAGAAATGAAGAGATGATGAGGTCAGTCACAAGAACATCTCTTGTTTGGTTTCTTACTTGAGATCACATTGGTCTCCAACGCTCCATCTCTCCTTCGTCTGCCTCTGTTTCCTCACAAAATTTAGGAGTCTGTTCATGAGAATGTTTAGACCTTCTTCTCTTTCTATGGCTATGAGGTTTCTCTGCGTGTGATTCTCTATCCGACTTCTCCTCCTCACTCGATGAACCACTTGCACCACTTCTCGAGCTTCTTCTATGTCGTTTTCGGGTCTTGTATCTATCTCTCTGTTTACTTTTGTCACTATCATTTCCTCCATTGTCTCCATTGTCTGATCCTTTATGCAGATGATGTTTACTACTTTTGCTCGAATCTTCCTTGTGTGAATACCTTGAGCTGCTTCGATGTTTTTATCTATCATAGTTATCTCCATCAGGAGAATCTTCATCAGAATACCTCCCATGGTTTCTTTTCTTTATCACCCGATGTCCAGGAGAGTGTTCAGACCATTTGCTATCACGATGAAATGTATCCTTAGCATACCGTCTCTCTTTATAGATCTCCCTCTCTGAGCTACTTTCTCTGCTAGGGCTATCATCTCCCTCCCCATGAGTACTGTTTCGAGTATCACTATGATTCCTACGGCTCCTATAAGAAGACTTAGATCCAACGCTCACATGATCATGGTCCCTTGATCTAGATCTTCTTGACGGGTGCCTGACATGGACACAAAACAAATGAGTATGACGCTCCATAACCATTAAGCAGCATAACACTGATACGAAGTTAAGATGAGGATCGTCAATAGTTAGAACTCAAAATATAAAGCTAGATACCTGTGTGAATCTGTTGATAGTTCAGATCTCGAATCATTTAGCAACCCTGAAGATTTATGCTCCATGTAGCTTTCATCTGAATACCCAAATAAAGCGGTCATCTTGTGAATCCAGAATCTTGGAGGTGGTTGGTCACGGTCAGCCCATTCGTAGTCTCCACCAGGGTTTTGGAAATAATGGATAAAATTGCAAGCAGATCCACGAGAACAAGTCTGTAAAATAAATGAAACTCATGAGGTAGAGATAAGCAAAAGAACCTAAGATTAATAAACCAGTTGAAGAGTCATACTTTAAGCCTAGATTTCATGTACTCCCCACATATGGCAACTTTCCATTTTGAGATGTTGACAAACTCGCAATTCACCTGATGAGGATGTACAATTACCATAAATATAAATGTCAGCAGGCTGAAAGAAACAGAATTAAGCGTCAACGTACACATCAGCAAAGTACCACATATCTTTTGACACACTATTCTACATTAAAACAAGATTTTATTCAAGCAGTAGATATGAACAAAACTGCCACAGATCGAAAAGGTGAGACCTTTGACGAAACGTCCTATACAAAGGCTAAGTTAACTGGAACCTATATATAGGTCTTCAACATTATGCAACAAAGATATAAACAGTGAGAGGAAAACATGATGTGTGCTGCCAAAGATCTAACAAACCAGTGCCAATATTCCACAGGAATGTCCACTAGACCAAATCAACAATCACATTCTTCAATGAAAGGAAGTGGGAAATCTGTACAGAAGAACAGTGTACCTGTTTACCAGCAAAGTATCTACCATTAATGGCGTGGTAAGCAGCAATAGCTGACTGACAAACAGCATAATTCTGTAACTTAGAGAACACACCGCAAAACAAAACAGGAGCAAGGCATAGGAAATTTGGTAATTATGATTCCGAAAATAAAAGCGGAGAGTAATAGAGAAGAATTAATTATTATCAGGATACTAGCATCACGAGATGACAGCGATTACAGACCTCAAGCCCCTCATCCTGTTCCCAAGCAATACCAGGACCATTATACATGTTCTTCATGAGTAGTGTGCATGATTTATCGGGGTAGAAATGAACTCTGCTACAACGCGTGCCAAACCGACAAGCTCCAGTTTTCAAATGAAAAGGACAATGAGCTTTATCCTAGAGATTGAGAGAATAACAACAGAGTGAAGTTACTAAAGGAACATAAGAATGATACATAAAACTAATACCATCTCACAAGCACCTGCTCAGTTCCAAAGTTGGGTACTTCTTGTGCAACATTATCCAAAATCTGTTGTGCAGAACTAACATTCTGATACCTGGCACAAGCTTCTGTTTCTGGAGGTAGAGGATTTGATGTAGGCCTGTCAGAAATCTGCAAAAAAAACACCACATTAGAACTCTAGGAAAGAAAATCAAAACACTGCAGATTGTATCTGCACCTAGATGATGATTTACCTCTCTTCTATCCTCCTGAACTACCGATTTCTTTGGAACCTTCACTTTGTTCTTTCTGAGAATAATCTCATTTCCCTTGAATATAATTTCTGGAGGCCCTTCTTCAATATATTCATATTCACCATCCTCATCCTCGCCACATTCCTCATTCCCACTAGCCTGCCAAAACAAGCAATAAATCCCACACATACAAATCCAATTCGAAATTCAGATTCGTCCATGAACTCAGAAGCAATCTAAGTTTGTATTCCAATGATGAAGAAATTGACCACAAACAACAAAACAATACCTCAAGCTTTCTCAACTCTTCTAGATCCTTCCAACGCTTTTCTTCCTCTTCCCGCTTCGCTTCTTCTTCCTCCTCTTTCTTCCTCTTAATCTCCATAGCTTCTTTCCAAGCTCTCTCCTCACTCTCCTCAAACTCCTTCAACGCCTTTTCTCTCATTCGTTCCTCCTCTTCCTTAATCGCCTCAATCCTCTCCTGTTCCGCCGGATCGTTTAACTTAGCCTCAGCTTCCTCTCTCTCTTTTGCAGCTATTTCCTTCCTCAACTGTTTCCTCTTCATTTTCTTCATCGCTTTTCGCTTTTCCTTACGACTCATCTCCGCCACTTTCTCTTTGGTATCTTCAACCTCTTCGTTCTCTCTCACGGCTTCTTCGAGTCGCTCTTCTTCTCCCTTTTCGTTCTTCTGCTCCATTTTCTCCGGTATCGGTAACCTCGCTTGGAAGTTCAATGGAGGTTTTCAGTTTAATTTAGGGGTGCAAATTGGTTTGGCATGAACCGAATCCGTATAGTGAAGAAATCGACACATTGGACTAAACCAGACTGAACCAAAAAACCTATTTTGGTTTGGGTAGCCAATTTTTTCACCTTAATTAATTAATTGCATTGCAGAATTCATTGCGTATAATTTTCCGTTTAATCAAATACAATTATCCGTTTAATCAAATACGTACAACTCGGATTTAACTTACTACTAAAACCGAATGATTCGATCGATTATTTAGAATTAATTTTAGATTTAATTTAGTGACTTACGGGTTAAGTCCAAAATGTGAAACTAAATTCATAATCAATTATTGCCAAAAAAATCATAATCAATTATTTGGAATCGATCGAATCATTCGATTTTATTGGTTAACTCTACGTGTTTGATAAACACATGTTTAGTTGAGAATGGTTAGAATCGGTAAATAAAAACTTAAAGCAATTATCGGTTTGGATATCAACTTTTGAAAATCACACATTTGTTTAGAACGAAAATTTGAGATAATTGGGGTAAAAAAATCGGAACAAAAAAAAAAAAAAAAAATCAAACATTTGTTTAGAGACGGATATTTGGGATTAAAAAAAAACTAAGAAACGTTACAATTTCGGGGTAAAAAAATTGGCAACCCTTTTTGTTTTGGTTACTTAGATTTTTTTTTAGAAAATCGAATGATATGGCAAATAGAGTATACTCTCGTGAATTATCATCTTTCAATTTTTTTTATAAAACGGATATGAAACAAGTCATCTTTCAATTTTTTTTATAAAACGGATATGAAACAAGTCTAATGGATCGAGCAGATAGCAACTATTTATGCTCAAGCTTAAGTATGCTTCCTTTGCAGGATTCGTTTTGTCTCTTTAAACATGCAATTCATCTTCTCTTTGAAGTGTAAAATTCTTTTTTTTTTTTCTTTTTTTTTTGGGCAACTGAAGAGTAAAATTCCAAATTATAAATATGTTGATGGTTTTTTCTAGAAACCTCTTAAAATTTTCATATTATCTTGTGGTGGTGAATTAGTACCAACATAAAAGTGATCACTTTCAATTACTTTTCTTTTGTTAGACAAATATTCTCTCGAGAGCTTCAATGGAAGTTATATAATTGTACAATCTCTTGAGAAGAATACTAAATAGAATAATACTTTCCAAGATACATCATAATTGACTTTACTAGCTTATTATAACAACAAAATACATTATCATCATACAATGAATTTAAAAAAACAAAAAAAAAAAAAGTTGAGAATATTTCACAACTTTATAAGCCTTTAGGTTTCTTTACAATATTCTCTTGAATCTATTCCCTTATCTTTGCTGCCTGTTTTCTTGGTTGGGTGGAGACTTTAGTATGAGTGGACACTTAACACTAATGATGTCTTTTGCAATATTAATACATCTTCGAGGCCTTATTTCCTGGTGAATTATGAACACCTAAAAGCACATTTTTGTCTAAATAATATACTTTGGCAAATATATATGATTATAAACCAAAATGCTTTGAATAATTCAGAGGTCGTTAATTCGAGTTTCTATTTAAAAAAACTTCTTAAAAAAGAAAATTTGATATAGTTTGAGGTTTTCTCCAGTAAAATTTGCGGGTTCAATTTTTTCGCTAAATAAAAATACAATAAAACTATCTAAGAATCGTATTGAGGCGGCTAAGAGACCATAAATTGTTCGCCAAGTTGAGTAAGTGCAATTTTTGGTAAAAGACTATAAATTTCATTAAACACATTGTGTCGGATATGAAAGTGTTTTAGTAAATTCCGAGAAAATAAAAGCCATAACACATTGTGTCGGATATGAAAGTGTTTTAGTAAATTCCGAGAAAATAAAAGCCATAGAAGAATACCCGAGACCGAAGAATGCTAGTGAAGCGCAGAGTTTTCTTTGAAATATAAAAGAAAAGTTATTCCGAGAAAGTAAAAACCATAAAAGAATAGCAGAAACCGAAGAATGCTAGTGAAGCGCGGAGTTTTCTTGGAACATTCAAAAAAAAGATTATTCCTCTAAGCATTGTATATATATCAAGTTCCAACACACTCAATTCATAGATACCTCAAAACATCTACCAAATGAGTTTGAACCATTCATCATCTCCTTTCTTCTTCTTCATTTTCTTCTTTCTCTCATCTCAAGTCTCTTCCCAATCCTGCCAAAAAACATGCGGCCAAATACCCATAAAATACCCACTAGGAACCGGGTCAGGTTGCGGTGACCCACGTTTCACACGTTACATCACATGTGACTTAGACCAACAGACTTTAACTCTAACCACTCACACAGGCTCTTACCCTATAACTTCCGTTGACTATACAAAACAAGAGATTTATGTTACTGACCCGTCTATGTCTACTTGTGCATGTACCCGACCCAGTCAAGGTTTCGGGTTAGATTGGGATGCTCCGTTTTCTTTTCATGACGACACCGTTTTTACTCTTCTTGATTGTTCTGTTGATGAGTCACCTGTTTTTACGCCGTTAAGTAATGGTAGTGGACGTGTTTCGTTATGTGATCGTCAGAGTTCTTCTATTTTCTTCTATTTGTAACTTCTTGTACTCCAATTGCAGGTAACCCTAATTTCTAACTCAAATCAAATTAAATTAAACCAGATTAAACCGAAATAATAAATTTTTTCTCACTTTCTTTCATGAAACAATATTTTCGAATATCGAATTCGGTTTGGTTCTTTTGGATTTCGGATTTCAAATTTAGGAATTAAAGTCTCATTCACTATTTTATAAATTTTGTTTCTAATTCGGTTTAGTACCTATAAAACTGATGATTTCGTATAAAGTGAAATTTTTTTGTTACGTTCAAGTATCGGTTTGGTTTGGAATTTTGGAACCAAAAATACCCTAAAATAACCGAAACTGTTTACGAAAAAAATGTAAGAAATTCAAGATAAAAATAAGTACTTAGATTCATTAGAAATCTAAACTAATTATTTTCCGGGTTCTACAATCTCGGTCCGGGTCAAGAATCTCACCCGGAAAATTGGAATTACGGAATTGCACTTAAGTACAAGTTCAATGTCTTTGATGAGTATCCTAATGTCTGTGGTGGTTGTGAGCGTAGTAATGGTGCTTGTGGGTTTAATACTC
>CM071720.1:9038286-9048988 GCA_036630335.1 Physaria fendleri | reverse complement strand
TTGGCTTGGTGACCAAGGCCAATACGATAAGGAACCCAAATCAAACAGCAGGAAGTAATTCTAAAGATCCCCAAAACACAGACAAGCTAATGAAGAGGAAAAGCAACTTCGACATCGAAGTAAAACTCTGCCTATCGAGAAACCGTCTGAACCACCACCTTAAGAAGACCGAGAGAAACCTAACGGAGGCGGGATAAGGTTTGAAACTAAAGAACGGAGAAGGTAACTTACCAGGATTAGCAGTTCGGAGCCATAAGCCGTCACCGGAGAAAACCTAATACCGGTACGGAGACCAAAAGGATCGGAATCTTCGTTGCTTGTGGAAAGATAAGACAGAGGCCGGCCTCCCTGACCAAGCAGAGGTGGAGGAACCTCGCTCTGCCGCCCAGAAAAAATGCTTCGCCGTCTGCCGCCTCAAGCTCCGACGATGTCGATCTGACCAAAAGTACCCTCAAAAGGTAGTATTTACCATGGGGAATTTGACCGTGGCGATGAAGTATCCGCCGCCGTCCTTACTTACCAGACCGGACTACTTGAATAGCAGAAAGAAAAAATGTCACGACTCTGAACGTTAGGGAAGATAAGACCACCTGAGTGAACCGATCAAAGGGACTTTACTTATCTGAACCGAACGATAGCAGAGCTTCGTCTATCGATGAACAACGAATTGACGGATAGCCGCTACACCAAAACTAGGCGCAAAGAACCAACGAGATTGACCTAGTGGATAAATTAGGAAGACAGAAACAAAGACAGCAATTGGACTCGCGCCTCTCTTTTAATCAGCCGCCGAATGAGAGATAAATGACGGAAAAAAGAGGAAAAGTCGAGTCCTTTAAGATTTTTTTATGGTTGAAATATTTTGATTACTGAATTTTTTCTTTATTCATAATAATATATCAAAAGTTTAAACAATTCATTCCTATCATTGAAAATTGTATAAATTTGCAAAGCTTAAAAATTATCTCTAAAAGTATCTTTAGAAACTTATGAGTTTCCTGATTAAAAAAAACATATAATCATTTAAATTTGGAAATTTAAAATTTTGTGATGTTATGAGCTATTGGTTCTTTGGACCGTATACTTTGGTTTGGTGACAACACATGGGATAGGATGTACCAAACAACACAAGGGACAACTTCACCAGGTCTGATTAATGCCACTGTCCCGTTCTTTGTCCTCTCTCTGCCCCACCATTCCTTTTGTTTTACCTCATTACTAACCTTACTACATAATCTCACTTATTGTCTAATCCACAAATCATAATGCAATAAACATGATAGAATTATCAAACAAATCTATAAACTTATTGTCTAATCCACAAATCATAATGCAATAAACATGATAGAATTATCAAACAAATCTATAACGAAGTCCGACCCGCGACATAAACTATATACCCCAATTTTTAAGGGTCTCTGATTTTTTTTTTGGAATTTTTGGATTTCATTTTTTTTAAGTATTATATATAAAAGAGAAATTTTTAGAGATTTTCATTTTGGTCTTCGAATCTTATGGAGACTACTATTTTGAAATTTTATGGAAAGTAATGTTACAGATGTCTCTGAAACCAGCGTGTCACCATCTATGAAGAAAACTAGTGTGTTTATGAGATTATAAATATTTACTATTTTACCTAGCTAAAACAGTTCGTTTGATCAATATGAATAGTTATATCGTGAATATCTGTAAACTCAATGGATTCACTGATTTTTTTTTACGGATAGTGGCATGTTAGTTCAGATATATTTTTATTTTATTTTATTTTTTAAGTCTTAAATTTTCGGTTGAGACCATTATTACAATAGGGCGATCCTGTGTATAAGGAGGTTTTTATATGTGATATTTAACAAAATGTATTAAGAGTACTTAAGACTTAACATGGAATTAAGAATCATAAAAAAAACCTATGAAATTTGGTAGCAGTTTATTAGTTAGTATGCATGCATGTCTCTCTGCAATATGGTCATGATATGTCCACATCTACTCAAAACTCTTCATCGAGGTGATTATTCTCTTCGTTGCTATTATACACACACGTAACATAACACACATTACTACTACACATCTTTTATGATTTTTTGTTTAGCCAAGTGTTAGTTGCCACGTGGCGATAGTGCATGTCGCCATTTGTGAGATTCTGTTCCAATTACTTGTGGAAGTGAATTATGTCGCAGAGAAAAAAGGTTGACGAGATTTCCAATTAGTGTCACTCAAGTTTTAATCAAACTTTTTTTTTTTTTTTTTTAATCAAACTTACTTTTTTTAATCAAACTTACTTTAAACTTTTTAGTGCTTTGAGATAACTTTTCAATTCAATTTTCAAAAATAAAAAAAAACTCTAACGGAGTCTAATAGGTTGAAATTGTAATTTTATAACTTTGGTGGTAGAGTTATGTCCGTAGATTTGTGGACTGTAATTTTAAATTTATGGCTATAGAATTGATTAAATTTAGGCTGTGATTTTATATTTATTTGTTATAGTTGTAAGTTTATTTTTTGAAATTATTGAATTTATTGAAAGACATTTCCGTATATATAGTTATGGTTTTTCATAAATTTTTTATGAAAAACTAATAAAAGTATTTCAAAAATACTTTTCATAAGAAATGTTAGATTTTTTCATAAAAAAATATCTATAAAAGTTTCATAAAATTTTTACAAAACTACAGCAAAATTTTCAAAACTTAATTATGATTTTTAAGCTTTTATTCCATAAAAGAAAAAACTATCAAAATAGTCTTAATTTTTTAAAAACGGCTTTGATTTTGAAATTTTTTTATAAAATATTATTGCTTTAAACTAAAAAATTTATAAAATTTTGGCTATTTTAGATTTAAGTTTTTTTTTATAAGTATGGCTTTTTCTCCCCCTTATATTCACCTCTTTTTTTCTTTAGCTTTCTTTAGCTTCACATAACCAAAATAAATAGAACATAAGAAAACAACTTAACATTGACGGTGCGGGTCAGTTGGTATCGCGTCGCACCATCCGACCAAAAGATTTTGGGTTCGAGTCACCATAGTGGAAACACTTAAAAATTCGTTAAAAAAAAAAAACAACTTAACATTTAAACCAAGAAAATAAAAATAAAAGTTTACAAGACAAATACAAAGAGGATCGAGAAAACTCGCATAGATAGTCCCGTTACACAGAATGGTTCATAACGTGACTCTATGGATGTGTCTGGTCAGAAACCATTTAATGTTTGGTTCAGACCACATTAGCCTAATTGCCACTTACTTTGGGTCCATCAACAGCTTGCAGGTTCGAATCTTATTGAGCCCATGGGCCAAAAACTCGTTATTCAAGTAAAACAAGAGTTAGCTTAGTTATATACAAAATCACGTATGGTCAAAGCCTATGTCTCACATGTTTCTTGTAATAACTCTATGGGTCAATTCAATAAGTGCCTTCCTTGATCTTTTGACATCTTCGTTGTCTGTTTCAGGCAGAGACTTAACTGCAGTAGCTGCAAGATTAGCATGTTCCATGGCTAATTCTCTAGCCCTTTGTATTCCCTTGCTCTTCTCAAGATACTCTAAAGCCTAATTAGCATACATAAGAGTATAAGAGACTTGTCAAAACATACTAGAGAGTTTGTTTCTTTCAAACTTACACTATCAACATTCGTTGGATCTTTTTCAAAAATTTCGCGTAGTTGAGGAAACTCTTCCATGGCAAAGAGGATTGGAGCTGTTAGGCCCTTTTCGAGAGAGGCAGATGTCCCGGTGAAATCAAGAACGTCGTCTATCAATTGGAATGCTAAGCCCTGTAACATTGGCAACTACTCAAAGTTTGTAAGAGTCGTCTATCAATTGGAATGCTAAGCCCTGTAACATTGGCAACTACTCAAAGTTTGTAAGAACATTTAGTTGCAATGGAGCAAAAGTTTTCAAGAAGATTGACAACGAACCAGATTCTTCCCATATTCAGAAACTAACTCGACAACTTCTTGTGTTTGTCCGGTAAGAATAGCAATAGCTTTGCAGCTGTTAGAAATTAGTGATGCTGTCTTATAATATGTCGTCTTCATGTAGTAGTCCATACTGCTGTCATGAAATAAACATCATATAATATAGGATATTCATTTCGTATAATCGGCTATAATCAGGTTATCAAGGGCGAAAACCGCGCTTGTTTTGATTCTGAGACATGAATTGGTAACACTGAAGACTTATGCAGTCTTGTTCACAATTATTACCTATAATGCTGCTCTGTTGTACTAGCTGCTTCCATGGTTAAACCAGTAATAATATGTTCTGAAGCAGTTGCAAGTAAGGCTACAACCTGCAAAAGAGAGGAATATTGAAAGATGTATGGCTTTAAAGAGGGTCAAGTTTCTGAGTTTTCTTTTACCTCTGTGTTCTTTAGAGCCGCTAGAGGCACAAAAGCCCGGGAGAGAAAGAAGTCGCCTGCTAATACCGACATCTACATTGTGAAACCAATGTTGATCTTCATATCTTATTGCAGCACAATTAACTGAAGCTACTGTTCAAGTGTGTACCTTGTTACCCATTAGAGCATTTAAGGAACCAAAATCGGGCCTTGTATCGGTATCATCCAAGCCATTGTGTAGGAGGGTTGCAATCTACAATAAGAGCCAAGCATTTACTAAAATTGGATCTTGCATCTTTTAGGAATGTAGGAATGTTATGACTAAACATGTCACTACTCACATGTATCATTTCAGCAATTTCAACAATAGACCTTTGCCTTATGCGTAATTCTGATGTGGCTTTATCTGCCGGTACATGTAAATTCAGAGCTCTAGCTATCAACAACAAAGTCTACAAACATGAAACCAGACAGGTTAGAGAAAGTGATCTGAATATGAAGACAAGATATGGAGATATAGAAGAGATTAGTGTCATTACAGTTGAACGAAACTGTTCTCCTTGTACACCAGTTTTGAAGAAGTACTCAGCTGCAGATGCAAGGTTTGGAACCTGTACAGCAGAACATAGATAAAGCTTTGCTATGGCCATACCCATAATGAGTACAAATGAACCCAAAAGGTAACTTAAAACTTACCTCAGCAACTACCATATCTCTCAACTTGTTACTAAGAAGTGACAATTCATCAGAAAACAATTCATCAGAAACAAGCAAGAATGGGTCAAGCTCCTCCTAGTAAAGGACAATGAACAACTCAATAAGATCAGTGTTGTACTAGCTGCTTCCATGGTTAAACCAGTAATAATATGTTCTGAAGCAGTTGCAAGTAAGGCTACAACCTGCAAAAGAGAGGAATATTGAAAGATGTATGGCTTTAAAGAGGGTCAAGTTTCTGAGTTTTCTTTTACCTCTGTGTTCTTTAGAGCCGCTAGAGGCACAAAAGCCCGGGAGAGAAAGAAGTCGCCTGCTAATACCGACATCTACATTGTGAAACCAATGTTGATCTTCATATCTTATTGCAGCACAATTAACTGAAGCTACTGTTCAAGTGTGTACCTTGTTACCCATTAGAGCATTTAAGGAACCAAAATCGGGCCTTGTATCGGTATCATCCAAGCCATTGTGTAGGAGGGTTGCAATCTACAATAAGAGCCAAGCATTTACTAAAATTGGATCTTGCATCTTTTAGGAATGTAGGAATGTTATGACTAAACATGTCACTACTCACATGTATCATTTCAGCAATTTCAACAATAGACCTTTGCCTTATGCGTAATTCTGATGTGGCTTTATCTGCCGGTACATGTAAATTCAGAGCTCTAGCTATCAACAACAAAGTCTACAAACATGAAACCAGACAGGTTAGAGAAAGTGATCTGAATATGAAGACAAGATATGGAGATATAGAAGAGATTAGTGTCATTACAGTTGAACGAAACTGTTCTCCTTGTACACCAGTTTTGAAGAAGTACTCAGCTGCAGATGCAAGGTTTGGAACCTGTACAGCAGAACATAGATAAAGCTTTGCTATGGCCATACCCATAATGAGTACAAATGAACCCAAAAGGTAACTTAAAACTTACCTCAGCAACTACCATATCTCTCAACTTGTTACTAAGAAGTGACAATTCATCAGAAAACAATTCATCAGAAACAAGCAAGAATGGGTCAAGCTCCTCCTAGTAAAGGACAATGAACAACTCAATAAGATCAGCAACAAACAAAGAGATTGAACTAACAAAACAACAGTTGCAGGTTTTGACAGTTTAAGCAATGTCCAAAACAGAACAATGGAGGATCATAGTGAGCTAAAGGGAGATGAGAATGAACCTCAACTAATGAGCTGCTCCGGTGATAGAGTTGATGACTAAATCCAACATGACGCAGGAGAAATGAAGAAGTTACCTTGTGTGAAGGGTCAAAACAGTGACCCTGATCATGGAGGATTCTGAAGCGGCCATAGAAGCTATGACATCTTACAAACTTATAAGAAATCCTAAGTATACTCTTTGAAAATAACATTCTTTAAACAGAGGAAAATGTAACCAGAAGAGGCAAATACTAAGTCTTTTTTTGTGAATCTGAGAACTGAAGATGATCCCTGAGTCAAAACATGGACTACAATGTGATGCCTGACTTCATTTTCATATATTATTTAAGAGCTATAAACATAATCAGTAACGTAACCGCCACGTTAAAATATTATATGTTTGCCAAGTCCAAGACACATGGAACAATGTTAAAATTATATAAGACACATGGAACAATGTAATGTTAAAATTATATAAGACACATGGAACAATGTTAAAATTATATAAGTTTTGAAGTTGTTCTCTGTCCTGAATGTGAATAGAGCTAGACACCTAAGAGTCGTTCCATGGCTTCTGATCTTGAGTACCCTATACTCTCCAAGAATCAGACCAACCAAGTGGCACAAGTTCGTGTCGTGATTGGTTACCAAAAAAAGTACGCAAATTTGATTAAGATTACCAAAATTAACCGGATTTATCAGAAATCCCAAATGTCGGTATTACTAAATTACGCTTTTTAAAAAATAAATGAACAACTTCGATTTCTCCGCTTCTTCTCCACATAGTTGTTTCACAATTTTTTCTTGTTCAGTATTTGATTTTCTCGGAAACATGTCTGCGACATTTCAAGGAGTAGGAGCTTCAACGGCTTTATCGCCGTTTAATGCTATCGATTCCAACAAACTTGTATCTCCTTCTCGTTCTTCTATTTCAGGTTTGTTTTTTTTTTTCGATTTTCGAATTTGGGGAACGATCTGATTTTGGGATGAAATCGCTTAGTTTTTTTTATGTGGATTTGATGTTAGTGAGGAGTAAGAGATACATTGTAGCTGGATCTGATGGTTCTTCTAGCCTCATTGCTCGTCATTCTAAGCCGTTGATAGCACAAGCTGTTGCGGTATGTGTTGAATCTTTTTTTGTTTTTCTTTCGATTTGGGGTTTATCTTTTCTTCTCGTCTTGAGAATTTGCAAAATGGATCTTCTAATTTCTGTAGACCAAGGCGGACACTGCTGCTAGCTCCACAAAGTCTGGGTATGTTCTGCATCTTTTGTTACTGAATTACTTATGTTAACTGCTAAGGAGTTTCAGATTTAGTACTTTTGGACTCTTGATCATACTATTGGATGTTAACTGTGCGAAAAAGTTCTCTTTAGTTTGGTATGTTTAGGCTCATTTTAATCTGTTCATGCTTATGGCTGATCTTTTGTGCATTAGATCATTTTAATCTGTTCATGCTTATGGCTGATCTTTTGTGCATTAGATCTATGATACTGCTTATATACTGTGTGGATTCATCATGTCAGATCTAAGAAAATTGTAGATTATGTTTGGATCTCTGTTGAAAAAAGCCATACTTGAGGGATCTACAAAAATGGTAGTTGTCAAATTGATAACATCAAGTTTTAAAAGTTATTGCTATACCTGTGCTTCTTTTCATTGAAAATGGTTCATGATGGGTATATGATTAAAGGAAGAATCTATCTTAAGATGATTAGTGAAAGGTTTTACATTCAATTATCTAAGCTGCAGCCTTTCATGAACACATGGTTATCTCTTCCGAGCATTTCGCAGACGAACTGAACAGTTTCCATCAAAACATCTCTCTCAGCTCCTTCAAAATCCTGCATCTGGTTAGATCTTATGTCCGACAAAAAAAGATTAGAGCTTGTGTTTTATAAGCAATTCATGTGACCCTAGATCTGACATCTGTATCTACATTCTCAAAGCCTAAAAAAAATTCATGCGATTTATGTTTTACATATCCACATCTATTGTAAGTAGTACATCTCTTGATCTTGTCTCTGTAATTCTGTGAGATAAAACCTGTTTCTATCTCAGGCTTATGCCTCTTGCCATAACATAAGCATTCTTAATTGTAGCTATAAAACCTGTGCAGACATGAGCTATTGCTTTTTGAGGCTCTTCAAGAAGGTCTAGAAGAAGAGATGGACAGGGATCCACATGTATGCGTCATGGGTGAAGACGTAGGCCATTACGGAGGCTCATACAAAGTAACCAAAGGGCTAGCCGACAAATTCGGCGATCTCAGGGTTCTAGATACTCCAATCTGTGAAAACGCTTTCACAGGGATGGGCATTGGAGCCGCCATGACAGGACTAAGACCTGTCATCGAAGGTATGAACATGGGGTTCCTACTCTTAGCCTTCAACCAAATTTCCAACAATTGTGGCATGCTTCACTACACATCTGGTGGTCAATTCACAATCCCGGTTGTAATCCGTGGCCCTGGTGGTGTGGGCCGACAGCTCGGAGCCGAGCATTCCCAACGACTTGAGTCTTACTTCCAGTCAATTCCTGGGATCCAGATGGTAGCTTGCTCTACACCTTACAACGCTAAAGGATTAATGAAAGCAGCAATCAGAAGCGAGAATCCCGTGATTCTCTTTGAACATGTTCTTCTCTATAACCTCAAGGAGAGTATTCCTGACGAAGAATACATCTGTAATCTGGAAGAAGCAGAAATGGTCAGACCCGGTGAACACATCACCATACTGACATATTCAAGGATGAGGTACTGAATCTAAAACACAACTGACATATTCAAGGATGAGGTACTGAATCTAAAACACAAGCAAAACCTCTCCTCTTCATTAATATCAAAACTATAGGTTCTACGGCCTATTCCCACCACGAACTATCTTATATAACGAATTATACGCCCAAACTATTACCTTAAACATAGTCCCACCTCCATCTTCAGTTCGAAACATTTTCCCACACTCATCGTAAGATAAATATAAAGATACACCTGCATCTGAAGTTCAAACCGTTTTCACACTTGTTCTAATCAGATTCAATTTTAGTTACGTTTTATAGTTCATGTGTGAATAACTGAATACGTTTTGAACTTCAGATGAAGTGTGGGAAAATGTTTCAAACTTACGATGGAGTTGTGGTTTATGTTTAGGATAATAGTTCGGGTGTATAATTCATAAGAGATAGTTTGGGTGAGACATCAACTCAAACTAATGCGAAAACATATATCAGGTACCATGTAATGCAAGCAGCAAAGACACTAGTAAACAAAGGCTACGATCCAGAGGTTATCGACATAAGATCATTAAAGCCATTCGACCTCTACACAATCGGAAACTCAGTGAAGAAGACACATAGGGTTCTGATTGTGGAAGAATGTATGAGAACAGGAGGGATTGGAGCTAGCTTAACAGCTGCAATAAACGAGAATTTCCATGATTACTTGGATGCTCCAGTGATGTGTTTGTCTTCCCAGGATGTTCCAACACCTTATGCTGGTACATTGGAGGAATGGACTGTTGTTCAGCCTGCTCAAATTGTTACTGCTGTTGAACAACTCTGTCAGTAATTTATTACCGCAAGTATTGAGTTTGCTTTGAGTTTTGAAGTACTTTGAAAAATATTACGTGTTCGGATATTTTTGTACGTTAATGGTTCAGTTTCAGTTTAATTTATTTGGGTAGGTTCGGTTTGGTTCGGATAAAAACCCAACTTTTCGTTTTTTTCTAAAGTACTTATTTTTTTTTTGTCTCTCTTATCGAACAACAAAAACCCTAAAACCATCGTCGTCATCTTCATCTCTGAAAAATCGACAGTGTAGAGAAAGAAGATGAGAGTCAAGAGGCACAAGAAAAACAGGAGAACGGTGAGATTCTTCACGGTATGTTTCGGATTTCGACAACCCTACAAAGTCCTATGTGACGGCACTTTCATCCATCATCTTGTTACTAATGAGATCACTCCCGCCGATACTGCTATCGCCGAACTCCTTGGAGGTCCCGTCAAGCTTTTCACCACCAGGTTTCTATCTCACTTATCTCTCTCTAATTTTAGTATCAATTAATCGAATTCTTATCACGCTTTTGGACGGAATTTTCCTGTAGATGTGTGATTGCGGAGTTGGAGAAACTGGGTAAAGATTTTTCGGAATCTCTGGAAGCTGCCCAGATGCTTAGTACAGCGACGTAAGCTTTCTTTTGTCCTCAGCATCTTACTGTTTGTACCTTTTCTCTTTTATAGTATAGTGTCTAAGAATGTTTGCATAGATGTAGTTGGATTGGATTGTATGAAGGGAGATTGTGAAAATTGATTCATTAGGCACAAAACTGACTTTTGTATGATGAGCTTGAGATGTTTAGAAAGTGAAGATTTTAAACTCCAGGGTGGATTTTGTATAGCCTTACATGAAATTGATTTGTATAGCTGATGTAGATAACCTTTATTGTATGATGAGCTTAAAATGTTTTGAAATTGAAGATTTTTAAGCTCCAGGGTG
>CM071720.1:9023454-9038186 GCA_036630335.1 Physaria fendleri | reverse complement strand
ACTGGGTTGGTGGCTTAATGGGAGATGGTGGTGATGGGCTAGGCTTTGGTGGGTTCTGACCTTTCTTAATGGGATATGAAGCCTCCATTGCGATTCCACATTTACCAGTTGGCTCTGCAATGTTACGTGCCAATCTTATGTATCCACTCTCTCCCCATCTGTTTCCCCATGAGTTTCTCACAATCCAGTAGTCCTTTCCGTTCTCAGTTCCATAACCCACAGCCACAACACCATGGTCTAACTCTGTCCCACAGAGTCCATCAAACACACCCTGAAAAACAAACATTTTTTAACATTCTCAAGTCAAAATATGACCTTGGTTAACTACTTAAAGCAAATTGGGTTATTTCATACCGAAGAGTAAAGCTGGAAAGCACGACCACCAGCTTCAATGGCGACACTAACGGGCTGGTGAGCCAATGCTTTTTTTAGAGATGCCTCACTGTTCTCAGGTACATCCTCGTAGGAATCAATGGTGACAACTTTGGCATTTTTCTGCAAACATAAACAGAGAAATTGTAAAAATTCAAAGAAATTGTTTTTGAGTTTTATGACATAAACTTAAAATGGATAAACTGGACTAACCCTGTTTTGATCACAACGGCCATCAGTTGCCTTGTATGGATAATCCTCTTCGGTATCAATACCGCCATTTTTGATAATAAAATCAAACGCATAGTCCATCAAACCTCCATTACATCCTTGGTTATACGATGTGTCACAATCTACAAGTTCTTGCTCAGACAAAGAGATTAGCTCTCCTGTCACAATCTTGTTGATTCCTTCCACTGCTCCAATTGTTGAAAATGCCCAACAACTCCCTAATGTACAACAAGATTAGTTATAATCAATCAAAGGGTCACAATCTAACACAAATACACCAAATTATCATCCCAACCACTACTATAAATTCTTGAAAAAGTAAATATCGTAATGGTCCTAATGGGTCCAAGGCAAAGTATCTCACCACCACTTTAACGCTTAAAGACCATAAGGTCCTACCACATTAAACACAATATCATCAAAAGTTTGTGACCAAAATTATTCAAACCAATTGATTCAAATTCTTAGTCTCATCATTGCCCAGACAGGTTTCAAGTTTCAAGATCTTTCGCAGTTTTCTATATACGTTTCGTAATTTCCTCAGAAACCTATTTTTGATTTTATTTTTTTTGAAAAAAACTGATTCATTAAAAATTAATAAAATGAAACATAAAAAGATCTTACCGCAGCTTCCTTGATCTTTAACAAAAGATCTTACCGCAGCTTCCTTGATCTTTAACATCGGCGACGGCACCTTCTTTTCTCCAGTCAACGGAATCAGGAAGATCATCACCAACACGCGCTTCATACCGATCACTAGTTTTCAAAACCCTCTTCGTCGGTTTAGCACCAAGGAACATAGATCGGTACTCCTCATTAGTCAAATCAGCAAACCGGGTCAAACCAAGTTTATAACTTAGATTTTTGGTGTTATGTTCATCGATGAATCTGAGATTATCTTTAAAGATCTCAAATCTCTGATTCTTCTCTACACCAAGACCGTTCTGATTCATCTTCTTCTTCCCGTGTTCAACCATCCAGGCCTCGTAGATTCTCTCAACCTCGGCGTCGCTACGGCTGTTCGTGGTTGACATGTGGTGGTTCTCGTCGTAGGAGATGATTGACATGTCGAGGGCATAGGAAACGCCGATCATCAATGATAGGAGAAGGAGCGTTGAAGAGAGATTTACGAATCCCATTTTTTTGAGGAGGAAGAAGATGAATGTAGATTGTTTTTGATTGATAAGGGGATTCGATGTGGTGTTATATAAAGGAGAAAGAGAATCTCAATAAGGGTAACTAAATTAATTGTTTATTATTTTTGTCTACTTTTTTTATTTAAGAAAGTAATGATTTTTTGTTTTATAGGGCCCAGTGGATCCAATTGAGAAGATACGGTGGTTTAAAAAATTAGTGAGAAGTTGTGGGGTAAAATTGAAAATGTAAATATGTGAAGAGTCAATTATTACGGATAAAGTATTATTAAAAATATGGGATGCAATCATAAGTGTCAAAAAGTTATGGGTCACTAGTATTATTTATTTATTACTTTTCTCCATTTTAAAATTTGGCTAGTGGAGAAAATTAGAAGAAATGGGGTTGAGGAATAATAAAAGTGAATAAAGGGGTTTAAGGAAATAAATAAGAAGTGGTGGGGTAAAGAATAAAAAATGTAAAAGTTATGAAGAGTGCACTATAATTGGATAAAGATAAAAAATGTGGGAAGGGGACAACTAAGAGAAGTGCCAAATGGATTCGGTGTGATTGGGTTGGAATAAAACTATATAAAAAAGTCCCAAAAAACAAATACGGGACAAATATAGGAACATGTGAAGGATCTTTTTTGATAGAAAAATAACCACCCTGAGTATCCCCTAAAATTTTTTTTTTCAGAGTAGCTTTATTTCATTTCAATTACACATTTGAGGTAAAAATAATATATTTGTTTTAAACATGTTTTAAAAATAGTGGTACATAATTATTAAGGGAAAAATACGTTAAGAATAATAGAGGAATAAAAGGACGAAGGCCACTCAAATTTATTGGATGACTCTGTATTTCCCTTACTATCCTCTTAACAAAGATTTTTTTTTTGATAACTTTCGACCTCTTTGGTCAATACACCGTCTAAATAATTTTTAGCACATTTCACTACTCAAATTTTCTAAACCACTTCATTTTTAACTCTAAGAAATCAGTATTCTAGATCGATAACAATCGGTAAGCATTTTGTTGGCTTGGATCGTTAACGTTAGAAAAAAATTTACTGCTTTAGATTCATATCTAGTTGTGATCAAAATTGGGTTGAAACAAAATGATATAGAAAATTTGAAAACTAAAATAGGTTAAAAAATTGTTTGGGTGTGTACAGAAGAAGTCGAAAATTGAGAGAACATCTGTTGTTAGGGATATAGTAAAAAAAAAAAAAATACAAAGTCAGTTCAATTTTTCTTATCATAAAATTTTTTAATTTATTCCTCTAATTTGTAACCATACAAACATATGTGTTTTGGATTACAACGAAAAGAAACGAACCTCTCCGAGCAAAACGTCAAGGTTTACCACAACCACCATACAAATTCGCAAAACGTCAAGGTTTACCACAACCACCATACAAATTCAACCACCAAAAATGTGCCTCACGGTCATCACTTAACCGACCATTAAAAGGAGGTGTTGTCATGTCTCTCCACTAACTCAGCCTCCAATATTACCGAGGCCTAGCACCATTGGTGGATAAGTGAACGATGGATGATCACAGTACGATAATGTTGATGGAGTATCAAGAGAATGACAGTGGTGTAGTTTTCATTTTATGATTATATATATATATATATATTTATATTTTGAATTTCAGGAAGTTCAACCTAGTATGCTCTAAATTCCCAAAAAAAAAAAAATTAGATTAATGCTTTTTTTTCTCTGAGAGGTGTTTTTAGGTGGAGATTAGAATTAACAAACTCTAATTATTTCATAGATTTTAGTTGATTTATTCAAGGGAAAAAGGTTAGAGAAATTTTATTTCCGAAGATACAATTAGTGTTAGACCATGTTCTCATGACGTCCATATCCAACAACGTGGTTGCGTAAATCTACGAAATTACGAACAAGATTTATTCTTTTTTCCATAAGTTTTTATCATCCAAGGAACTACTTAACCAAAGTCGCAAGTAAGAGGCCTAATCAATAAAATACAAAAAAAGAAATATAACTATAATCTTTTTCATCTCAAAGTCCACTTGCAATATATAGTTTGTTCGATCACTTTTATAACTATAATCTTTTTCATCTCAAAGTCCACTTGCAATATATAGTTTGTTCGATCACTTTCGTATAAAAGTAATCTTAGCCAAACTATTTATTTGATAATGATAATGCTTCATTCATCACATTCTCGGTAAATATGTAATCATATACCCACACATTTTCTCCTAGATATAGTATAAAACTATTTTTATAGCTAATTTATGATTCTTGAAAGAAAAAAAAAGCGTATCTACAATTTTTTCAAAAAACCAGATATATTTATATATGTATACATGTCAGATCTAAAGAGGAAGCCAATTGGGATCAAACAAGTGGTAACATGATAATATATTCTTTTGTGTATATAACATGTGGATTCTCATCTGATTATTTATTCATAAGATCCACATATTGAAGATATGCTCATCAATAGAGAGTTATCGTGTTATAGATCACAACCCCCCATGTGCAATTGCAACCAGTTTCTTTCAAGTTGCCTCTCATCAAAGTGGATAATACTCCTCCTCTTTTTTTTTTTCATGGATACTACTTGTTTATATTTATACTTTACATCTTACTGTGATATGAATCCAAAATAAAATTTTCAGATAGATTTTTTGTTGACAGTTACTAATATTAGCTAAAAAGATTTTGAAATCCATAAAAAGTATTCTAGATACCGAAACTCGAGAAACTAACAATTTGAATTTTGAATTGCCCCTAGGCAAAGATTCTCCCGCGCATTCTTTAGAGGTCAATGCCATTATATCCGACAAAATCTATCATGTGATGTCCAAACAACCATACTCTGTTCTCCAGTTGTAATATTACGTGCTAATAACATGACAAGACAAACTAACAAAGGTTCCCCAAAAAAAAAAAAGAAGACAAACTAACAAAGACAGTAGAAAAACGAAACTTTAATTCATGGCTAAGGCTTAGTGAAATTGAATCTCTGTTTCCTCAGCCATCATATATTGATTACCTAACAACTTATCAATCATCTATGACTATGACTTTGTTTTTACCTTCTTCTTCAGATAACAATCTCTGATTCTTTCTGTGTTTTTTCCCAAGCATATGATTCCTCATCAATATAACTATAATCTTTTTCATCTCAAAGTCCACTTGCAATATATAGTTTGTTCGATCACTTTCGTATAAAAGTAATCTTAGCCAAACTATTTATTTGATAATGATAATGCTTCATTCATCACATTCTCGGTAAATATGTAATCATATACCCACACATTTTCTCCTAGATATAGTATAAAACTATTTTTATAGCTAATTTATGATTCTTGAAAGAAAAAAAAAGCGTATCTACAATTTTTTCAAAAAACCAGATATATTTATATATGTATACATGTCAGATCTAAAGAGGAAGCCAATTGGGATCAAACAAGTGGTAACATGATAATATATTCTTTTGTGTATATAACATGTGGATTCTCATCTGATTATTTATTCATAAGATCCACATATTGAAGATATGCTCATCAATAGAGAGTTATCGTGTTATAGATCACAACCCCCCATGTGCAATTGCAACCAGTTTCTTTCAAGTTGCCTCTCATCAAAGTGGATAATACTCCTCCTCTTTTTTTTTTTCATGGATACTACTTGTTTATATTTATACTTTACATCTTACTGTGATATGAATCCAAAATAAAATTTTCAGATAGATTTTTTGTTGACAGTTACTAATATTAGCTAAAAAGATTTTGAAATCCATAAAAAGTATTCTAGATACCGAAACTCGAGAAACTAACAATTTGAATTTTGAATTGCCCCTAGGCAAAGATTCTCCCGCGCATTCTTTAGAGGTCAATGCCATTATATCCGACAAAATCTATCATGTGATGTCCAAACAACCATACTCTGTTCTCCAGTTGTAATATTACGTGCTAATAACATGACAAGACAAACTAACAAAGGTTCCCCAAAAAAAAAAAAGAAGACAAACTAACAAAGACAGTAGAAAAACGAAACTTTAATTCATGGCTAAGGCTTAGTGAAATTGAATCTCTGTTTCCTCAGCCATCATATATTGATTACCTAACAACTTATCAATCATCTATGACTATGACTTTGTTTTTACCTTCTTCTTCAGATAACAATCTCTGATTCTTTCTGTGTTTTTTCCCAAGCATATGATTCCTCATCAATAAACAAGGAACCTTCGAAGACACTATTTCTCCTGTTTTCACAGGCATTGTCTCTCCTTCCAACACTCAAGGAACCTTCGAAGACACTATTTCTCCTGTTTTCACAGGCATTGTCTCTCCTTCCAACACTCCTACTTCTTCTGCTTTCTGCTTTTTCCCTTTAAGATTTTTGTTCATACCACTTTCAGTATCCTCTGCTTTACGCTTTGCTCCTACAGAATCATCAGGTCTAGCCTGCAATAGCAATCAAAGAGTACCTATATGTAACAAATACTAGAATTCCTATATAAACTGTTACAGATGGCCCCCCAGTTTGTTCTAAGCGAGTAAACAAGCGGCAAAAAGAGTGCGTGGATACAAACAGTGAGATATAAGACTTGTAGTAAAGATGAGAACAAGAAAGAACAATCATTTAAATCAGTTACCAGTACAATCAACTTCTCTTTGTTGGACTCCAAAGCTGATGTCCCTGTAGCCTTATCCATCAGCTGGAGTTGAGGCAATTGCATGGTAACATGCTTTGCTCCTATAGTGTCAGCCTTATCCTGCAATAGAGAGTAATCAAAGAGGACTCTTATGAAACAAAGGCTGGAGAGAAGATCCAAATAAAAATAGAAAAGCTGCAGTTAAGATATGATGAGGGTTAGTTCTAAGCAAGTAAACAAAGTGGCAAAAAAAGTGAATGTGGATTACAAACAATAAGATATGTCAATTATAGTAAACATTAAGAGCTAGAAAGCACTAGCATTTATGTTGATAGATCACCTAAATCACTTACCAAAACGACCAACTTGTCATTATTGGATGTCATAGCTGATGTTCCAGTAGCCTCATGCATCATTGCTGAATTAAGTAGACTCTTGTAAGAGTCTGAGTACATCTTTGGATCAATGTTATTACATTTCTGTCTGAACAAAGTGGTGTCTGGATTCTGATTCTGATTCGGCTGCTTCATCTGATTGATCAACAAAGTAAGCTTTTCCTCTAATTTGGACATTCCCGTATCTGAAACTCGTCTTGTCGCCATTTCTCTCTCCATAGACATATCTTGCAAAACCTCAGCTATAAGACCTCTTTTTCTCGATGCTTCCGCAATTATGATCTCTAGAAGGATTTTCTCCTTTTCAAGTTCTCTTCGAATAGCTTCATTAACATCAAACTCACTTTCTCCTAAGCATAAAAGTAAAAAAGTACAAGGTTTAACAGTTATTTCAATCTCAACAAAAAGAACCAGATTTTTAAAAACTTCAGATTTTTTCACCAATTTTTGAAACAACAAAAAAATTGCGTTACAGAAACCAAAATCAGCTCTTATAAAATCAAGATTCGACACAAAATCGAATCGACATGACACTTCAAAATCGAATCATAGAAACGTTCTTTGTCGGGGATAATAATAGATGGCGATGATGAACAGTGAAAAACCTGGGATTGATGACTGAGATGGTCCCTTGTCGTCAATAGCAGGAGGTGGCCGGTCAGTGTCGATGGCTCTGTATCTGAATTCCATTTTCTAATTCAAATTTAGGGAGAGGGAGAGAGAAGCAGATACAGAGTAACGCTATCTTCTTTTTGAAAACCCCCTTTTTCTTCTGTGTGGTCGATTTCTTAAATAATAAAAGGTAACAGTGTTATTAAATAATATTTTTTTTTAAAAAAAAATAGGTAATTGTCATATTTTTATGACTAGATTCTTGCCCATTTTTAACTTAAAATTTAATTGGATAATTATCAAAGCATAAGGGCAACTCCAATGGGAGTTTCCAAACAAGATTCTTCCCAAAAATTTAATGATAAAAAATTAAAAAGATGAGAGATAAGAAAGAATCGGATCTGAAAAGGGAATTTTAAGGATTTGAAGAGAAACTGGTTTCTCAATATGTCACATTCTTATGGGTTTAAATTTTTTAATTAATGTTTAATTTAATTAAATAGTCTAATTTTATTATAATAATATTTTTTTGTTTGTTTTAGGAATCAACTAGGATATCTCCCAATGGAGGTGCTCTAAGAATCTTCCAAATACTATTTTAGATTTACCGAATTTGTTCTAATTACGGATAACTACGTCATATTTTAAAATAAATTAATTTTAGATATTTAAAAAATTAATTTCTTATACCTATATTTAGAATATATTACTATATTTAATAATTAATTTTAAAATGAATTAATTTTAGATATTCAATAGATTAATTCTGATACCTATGTTTATAATATTGTTATTATATTTAATAATTAATGTTAAAAAGTATTTAGAAATCAAAAATATATCAAAATGTAAAAAATTAAAATCAATTTTATATTTGAAAATACAAAAAAACGTAATTGATTCGTATTCGTAAGGAAGACGTTATCTTCATAAATATCCTGACCCCATATAAAAGTGAATGTGGATTACAAACAATAAGATATGTCAATTATAGTAAACATTAAGAGCTAGAAAGCAGTAGCATTTATGTTGATAGATCACCTAAATCACTTACCAAAACGACCAACTTGTCATTATTGGATGTCATAGCTGATGTTCCAGTAGCCTCATGCATCATTGCTGAATTAAGTAGACTCTTGTAAGAGTCTGAGTACATCTTTGGATCAATGTTATTACATTTCTGTCTGAACAAAGTGGTGTCTGGATTCTGATTCTGATTTGGGTGCTTCATCTGATTGATCAACAAAGTAAGCTTTTCCTCTAGTTTAGACATTCCCGTGTCTGAAACTAGTCTTGTCGCCATTTCTCTCTCCATAGACATATCTTGCAAAACCTCAGCTATAAGATCTCTTTTTCTCGTTGCTTCCGCAATTATGATCTCTAGAAGGATTTGCTCCTTCTCAAGTTCTCTTCGAATAGCTTCATTAACATCAAACTCACTTGCTCCTAAGAAAGAAGTAAAAAAGTACAAGGTTTAACAGTTACTTCAATCTCAACAAAAAGAACCAGATTTCTTAAAAACTTCAGATTTTTTCACCAATTTTTGAAACAACAAAAAAAATTGCGTTACAGAAACCAAAATCAGCTCTTATAGAATCAAGATTCGACACAAAATCGAATCAACACGACACTTCAAAATCGAATCTTTAAAACGTTCTTTGTCGGGGATAATAACAGATGGCGATGATGAACAGTACAAACCTGGGATTGATGACTGAGATGGTCCCTTGTCGTCGATAGCAGGAGGTGGCCGGTCAGTGTCGATGGCTCTGTATCTGAATTCCATCTTCTAATTCAAATTTAGGGGAGAGGGAGAGAGAAGCAGATACAGAGTAACGCTATCTTCTTTTTGAAAACACCCTTTTTCTTCTGTGGTCGATTTCTTAAATAATAAAAGGTAACAGTGTTATTAAATAATAATTAAAAAAAAAAAGGGTAATTGTTATATTATTATGACTAGATTCTTGCCCATATTTAACTTAAAATTTAATTGGATAATTATCAAAGCATAAGAATCTTCTTATAGTATTTTGGATTTACCGAATTTGTCTTTATATTTACGGATAGTTACGTCATATTTTAAAATAAATTAATTTTAGATATTTAAAAAATTAATTCTTATCGTCATATTTTAAAATAAATTAATTTTAGATATTTAAAAAATTAATTCTTATACCTATATTTCATAATTAATTTTAGATATTCAATAAATTAATTCTCATATCTATGTTTATAATATTGTTATTATATTTAATAATTAATATTAAAGAGTATTTAGAAATCAAAAAATATATCAAAATGTAAAAAATTAAAATCAGTTTTATATTCAAAAATACAAAAAAACGTAATTGATTCGTATTCATAAGAAGACGTTATCTTCATAAATATCCTGACCCATATTAAAATATTTTTTCAAATAAATTACTTACATTGGCCCAAAAATAAAAATAAGTATAAATTAGTTACAGTTTAGTGTTTATCAGGTTTACATTGGCCTAAAAAATTTTAAATTTAATAATAAAATAAAAATAAATCTTAACAACTTTAACAAATTTATATCGCGGGAGAAAATCTATTTATATTTGAACCCTAAGTAAGGACCATCATAAATTGGATAATCACGAAACAAAACTACAGCAAATCTTAAAAGGATTTACACTAGGGTTTTCTAACTAGCTTTCAGATTTTTTAAAACTTCTCTGAATCATGGACAAGAATTTTGGTTCTGATACTAAGTGCAAACGCCTTAATAGAGAATCTGAGAATCAATACAGCTGCTGCAATGAAGATTTTTATTTGAGAGCCCTAAAGACTTTTGGTATGTTTTCTTTGGTTGATGATTCAAGTGTTCGTCAGATCAGAAAAACAATTGTTGATGATCAGATGGTTAATGGAACTAATGGTGGTGAGTACAAATTGTTTCCTCCGAAAACGGTTCATGAGGAAGAATTACAAAGATTGTTAGCATCTTTTGCTTCTTCTACATGGAACCATCCCTTTTATAAGAACCACTGGAGTTACCCTAATCATGATCAGACATTGTATATGGAGAACATGAGAATTTTCAACTATCACATTAGTAATATATGTGAATTGATGGTGGATCCTTTTGGTAATGATGTCGCTATGATGGTTATGGAAAGATGCAATTTAAGTAAGGACCATCATAAATTGGATAATCACGAAACAAAACTACAGCAAATCTTAAAAGGATTTACACTAGGGTTTTCTAACTAGCTTTCAGATTTTTTAAAACTTCTCTGAATCATGGACAAGAATTTTGGTTCTGATACTAAGTGCAAACGCCTTAATAGAGAATCTGAGAATCAATACAGCTGCTGCAATGAAGATTTTTATTTGAGAGCCCTAAAGACTTTTGGTATGTTTTCTTTGGTTGATGATTCAAGTGTTCGTCAGATCAGAAAAACAATTGTTGATGATCAGATGGTTAATGGAACTAATGGTGGTGAGTACAAATTGTTTCCTCCGAAAACGGTTCATGAGGAAGAATTACAAAGATTGTTAGCATCTTTTGCTTCTTCTACATGGAACCATCCCTTTTATAAGAACCACTGGAGTTACCCTAATCATGATCAGACATTGTATATGGAGAACATGAGAATTTTCAACTATCACATTAGTAATATATGTGAATTGATGGTGGATCCTTTTGGTAATGATGTCGCTATGATGGTTATGGAAAGATGCAATTCTGAACAAATCATTCAGATCGTTGATAACGTTACTCGATATCAGCGTCAGTTTATTAACATATGCTCTGATCGGCACGGGTACGCAATTCTGATGCTTATTTTCAGCTTTGATATATTATTAGTTATGTATTGCTTAGGTTAGGTAATATTTTTCTTTTTCTTTTTTTGGGAGATAACAGATCCAAGGCAATACAATCTCTCTTGGAGAAAGTTAGATTTCTATGCGAAGAAAATCAAATTTTGCGTATTTTAGAATCTATAAGCAGGACAGCGGTTCTATTTTCAAAGAGCAGTAATGCTCTAAATGTGATTCTGACATGCTTCCGTGAGTTTACTTCTTTGCAGTGTAAGGTAAACGTACTTCATATAGCATGTTTGTAGTATCAATCCTCTATATGTGATTCTGACTTGCTTAAGTGAGATAACTTTAGGAATTTCTCTGATTGTGGTTAGGGCTATTCTATTCTGAGATGGAGAATTGTTTCCTTAGAGAGATAATCTTCCATGCAAAAAAACTCAGCATAGATAGCTACGGGTAAACTTATATACCTCCATAATTATATTTTTGTTTTTTAAATATCCTTTTATATACTCATATGTATATTCTGTTTTAGAAACTTTGTGGTGCAATTCGTCGCGAATCTCAATAATAAACACGCACTAGATGCATTGGTCGCAAAGCTGACAGAAAGCTACGTAGAGCTTGCCTGTGATAAATATGGAAGTCATGTTGTGCAGAAGTTGTTGAATCTAAGGGGTTTTAACTCTACATCCATCATCAAAGAGTTGCTTAGAGGGATTGATAAACTTGTTATAGACGAGTTTGGAAACTATGTCATTCATACGGCGTGTATTGTTTCTACGGTAAGGTCGCATGTACTCACATTTTTGTCTAGTGCTATAAGATCTGGTGAGATAACTAGAATCTTGTTTGGTGTTTGCAGGGTTATATGCGCAACATACTGAAGGAACATATAAGACGTAATATTGAATCTATGAAATGGAACAAATATGGGACCAAACTCTTGGAAAAACTTAGAGACTCTTTATTTTGGTTTTGATGGATTTTTTGTGGTTTTGCTGGGTATTTTGGTTTTGATGGATTTGTAACATTTTCATATGATTATATGATGATAATTTCATATTTTTGTTGTTCCTGCTGTTTCGTAATTCGAATACTATGATTAACTTACAATTGGTCGTTATGTAAAACGTCCAGAATCTTGTAACTTCAATATCTTTCTGTACACGTATCCAAATTACATGTTTTATAGCTTGGTAGAAAGATAATTTCAGTATCTACGCATAGACATCAAGATCACTCAATTCCCACATATGAATCAGAAGTTACAACCAAAACAAACTCTTAATACAAAATTATTAAAAATAATTCGGACGTCACTTGTAAAATCTATATCTTTCGATATACATAACCAAATATTATGTTCTATATCTTGTCATAAACATATTATCGATATTACACACAGATACCAAATTCACTCAAATCCGATACCGGAGTAAAGAGTTATGAGCGAAACAAGTAAACCGGTCAATAACCAATTACTAATCCGAACCCACGGCAAATCCATGTCTCCTTAAGGAAACTATTCCCCGCTCGGTACCTACAGTTACCGGAGTAAAGAGTTATGAGCGAAACAAGTAAACCGGTCAATAACCAATTACTAATCCGAACCCACGGCAAATCCATGTCTCCTTAAGGAAACTATTCCCCGCTCGGTACCTACAGTTATAACCTCCTAGGATAGGACTGATTAACCTCACCAGAACAGCGGTACTGTCAAACTCTGGTGCCCTGTCGAACGCAAACTACAAACCTCACCAGAACAGCGGTACTGTCAAACTCTGGTGCCCTGTCGAACGCAAACTACATCTTGAACCACACAAAATATCGAAATAGAATTTCATTTTCAAAACTCTTCTTGAAAAACAACTTTTACAAAAATTCTCTGGTTTTTTCTATCACTTAATAGACTTTATTTTCAAAGCTCATGTTTCAAAATCTAAAAACCTTTGAATTTATAGAAAATGAATGGATTCGAGTGGAACGTCATGACTTTTCGATATTAAACCGAACAGTCACATCTCTCCATCTCCATTCACATCTTCTTCTTTTTTGAACTCGTATAAACTTTATTAAGCAATTTGGTCTCCTACATGGAGTGTATTATACTATTAAGCAATTTGGTCTCCTACATGGAGTGTATTATACAATTTGGTATAGTGTCATAAATATAGAAGTGTAAATGACTACGTAGAACTAATTTTGCGAGTATGTCTGCTGAATTATTATATCTTAATTTTGCGAGTACGTCTGCTGAATTATTATATCTTCTGGAGATCCATCAAAATCAGATAGAATCAAACTTAGTTGCCCAATCTCTAATATCTTTGATCCAGTTAAAAGATGAGAAATTTAAGACTTCCCCATTAATAAGTTTTGGAGTATTGATGTTATCTCCTTTGAAAAGCAAATCTCTATATCCTCGACTCCACGCCACTTTCATCGCAATCAATAATGCCTGAAGTTCTGCGTCTAACGGCGTATCAACAATTGTCCCTTTTGCATAACCCGCCTCTAAGAAACATTGTTGTGCATTTCATTACAGAACTCCATTCACATCTAAAATCCCAACAATCCTCTACAGGAGATTGCATTAAAATCTTTTTTATTATTTTAATAAAAAGATGCATAAAAAATAAACCAATGGAAAATAAAATTGCTAATTAAATAAAAAAATATAAAATCAATTTATATATAATATTTGTATATAACTAATCTAAAAAAAGGGTAAAATATCATTTCATTATAAAGTTCAATAAAAAAATAGTGTATTTTGTTAAAATTTATTGTAATAACATATCAGATTGAATATGGAATAAATATCAATCTTTTTAAGTCGATCTAATAATTGATTATACAATACGAATAATTTATTGTTAAAGTTGATATTTAATACCAAAATGGGTATTTGAGAATTTTTATATATACAATAAATGATATATTATAATTTTAATATAAAAATGTTACTTTAATATTAAAAATAAATATAAACCCGTGATATATCGCGGGATAAAATTTTAATATTAAAAATAAATATAAACCCGGTATATGTTGGTCACTCTCTTCACATGCATTTGCATGAGACAATAAGGACAAGTGGCCAACTTCAACACTTATATTTACATTTATCTCAAATTAGGTTGTCCCCTTTTTCTCTGCAATATATCTGCAAGAAGTAACCTTCAACCAAACGGAAAAAAAATAGAGAAAGATGACAGAGAAATCTGGAGAAATGGATCGTCTAGACGAGTTCAAAACATTTATCTCGAAAAAGACAGGAGTGAAAGGACTTGTTGATGCTGAAATAACCCAAGTTCCACGAATCTTCCATATGTCTTCTTCAACTGTATCTAACAACAGACCTTCTGACATCTCTCTCTTAAACCTCACCGTTCCAATCATCGATCTCGGAGAAATCAAAAATGATGTCACATCTGCTCGCAAAGATGTCGTTTCGAAGATCAAAGATGCAGCTGAGAAATGGGGATTTTTCCAAGTGATAAATCATGGTGTTCCTTTAAGTGTTCTTGAAGAGATCCAAGAAGGAG
>CM071720.1:9010387-9021124 GCA_036630335.1 Physaria fendleri | reverse complement strand
CACCATCTCCTCTTACGCCAACTGCAGACACTGATATCGTGTTTACTGATGCCTCATGGTCAGAGGTGTATAAAACTGCAGCACTGGGGTTAGTTTTTACAAATTCTTGCACTAATCGATCCTTACACTTTTCGGAGATTGAAGAATTTGTGCACTCACCTCTTGTGGGCGAGGCTTTAGCCATTCAAGTAACAATAGTAAATATGACTTGGTATTTAGCAATACTAAATCAAATAAATATATAAATCAACCCACCCAAAAAGTAGCTTTCCAAAAACAAACAAAATTGAGGTACCATTATTCCACATGCTATTGGATTAATATAAGATTATTATTTGAGAGCATAGTTATTTGGAATTCTTCTTATATGATTATTAAAAAAAAAAGGATCATTAGGGAGTTTGATTGCATGAGACCAAAAAAAGTCTACAAATCTGAGATCTTAAGTTGTATGAAGGATTATAATAATTAAGGATTGATTATTATTATTTCAGTTAATTGTTTTGATCTATATTATAAGTTACATTACAGTGGGGTCTCAATGGAACAACTGTCCAAACCAAATGCAATTTCATCACACTTATTATTATTATTATTAAAATATGATTATCTCATGACTTGGTTCACCTGAAAATAGAATAATGTATAAGAAATAATGCCATTTTTTGGTTGTATAAAATATTGTCTTCTCATGCTTTAAGAAGATTTGCTCAAGATCTTGTTTTGAAAATTAGACTTATAAAATTAGTTTTTCTACTTGTTAAATAGTATAGATGCTTGCATTATTGCCCACTTCTTGAATTCCTTCATGTGGCTTCTTTATTTTCACAGTAATTAGACAAATAAGATTTGGTTTAGGTGGAATGCCATTTTCAAAATTTTCAAAAAGCTTCAATTTCATGCTCCATAACTCTTTTGCAGGGAAATTAGTTGATGGGAAAATTGTAAAATATCAATGAATATTTTCATATAAAAATATCAATGAATATTTTCATATAAAATAACATCACGAAAAGAACATCCAATAAATTTATAGATTTCTTTTATATATAACAATGAACTATAGTATCAGCGGAGTCGATACACAACTCACAAGGCCTAAGATCAGGCCGAAAAGCGTAGTCGATGATCTTGAGCAACCGATCCGGCAGAACAATATTCTCTTGATCAAAATGTCATTTAGTCCTTCGACGAGCTAGCATCGGATATTATCTCACTACTCACCAACAATCACTAGTTCAAGGACAATACAAAACGCCATCGTTTTGTGCGTTCTCCTCTAAGCATGTGAATAATCAGATGTATAACGAGGATTGGTCGTTGATGTCGTCGCAAATTAGCTTCGGTAATAAGAACACGTGTCAAGATCTCAATGAACAAAGTGGTGAGAGTGTACGACCGAACATGATTCAGTTCCAAAGAGTTTCTACTTCTCGTTCGGGTTCAAATACGAGCAATAAGTCTCTGGATCTTCATCTAGGTTTTGCCGGAGATACGGCTTAACAAAGAGATATATATGGTTAATATTATATACTAGAGTTGTATTCTATTGAGGAAAAAATATATATTGTTATTGAGCATTCATGATGTTATTCATTAATTAGGTTTATTTTGGTCTTTTTCAAATAGATTATTATGTCTCTAGAAAATTCTCGATCCATCCGAAAAAGAATAAACAATAAACAAAGGTATATAGTGGATCAAGCATTGAAGTAATGCTCATGAACAGTTAACATTTCGTATGATTAATTATAAACACGTTGATGTCTACAAATCTTGATAAAACGTAACGTTTGGAAATAAAGGGAACATGAAAGGATGATGACCTCTATATATACATACTTTCTTTTATCATGTTTCCTATTTTCCATCCCTTGAAACGTATTATTCATGATAATAAACCATGTGTTTTCCAAAAAAAAAAAAAAAAAAAGTTGTAACCATATTTCATATTTCCAAAAAAGAAGAAGATGTTGATTAGCGCTTTATATTTGTTTAAATTCTCACAAAACTAAAATAAAACTAGAATTAATATCAATAACCATCACATATTCTCACAAAACTAAAATAAAACTAGAATTAATATCAATAACCATCACATAGATATACTCATATACATATTTTCATATATGTTAATTACCTTTAAGTTACTCTAAACTGATTAATCAAAAAAAAAGTAAATATATAACACAAACAAAAAAAGGAGTAATTTTTTGATTATTTGACTTCATTAGTTTGAGAATAAAAGAGAGCTAGCTAAATATGTCAATTATGAATACTCCTAAAACGAACATAATAAGTGAACTTTAGTGTGGTGACATTGCTTGACTTAGATTTTATTCTTCCAAACAGATTTGGTGTAAGATTAATTTTGACTTAGATTTTATTCTTCCAAACAGATTTGGTGTAAGATTAATTCAAATTTTCCCCTTAAGTTTCTGAATATAAAAATAAGTGCATCAATTCATAATTGTATAACTTTAAAAATATATATAAATATATTTTAAACGAAGTCGGCCAGCATATTATATATTTAATCAATTGCGTGATTTAAATGATAAGCTTAAAGATCCAACATATCTAATGTTTTGGAGGTCCCTCTAATTGTGATTACACATGTCATTTCCGAACACATGTCATTTCCGACACCAACGGAACTCCATTGGTTTGCTTATGTCTGTATTATTAGATGCTTATTCCATTTTATTATTTCTTTAAGATCTTTTCCTTTTATTGTCCTATTCCTATGTTTCCTTGTTTTGCTAATTATGTTCTTGTCAACTTTGGAATATGGCTATTTTTTTTTTTGTTTTGGTAAATGCTTAATTCTATTTAACTAATAGGAATGTTTACAAAAAATTGTTTAGTGGATTTTCTTTAAGCCAAAAAAGAGGAAAAAACTTAAGGAAAAAATAGTGCTGAAAATATGAATTCTCAAGATATGCTTAGGCTCTCAAGAACCATTTTTGAAGGAGACTCTTGAACGGTTTCTTCTGCCTTCGGGCGAGAAGTATATCTCGGATGGACCTGTCTATTGTGCAGAACATGATGGCTGGTGAGGTTGCTATCTGCGAGAATATCTTCTCATTGCGTGCTCTCCATATGACATTGATAGTTACTTGAGCTGCCATTCTCTTGAGGAGCTTCGGTGTGCATGAAGATGTGCCTGAAAGCCAGGTAAGCGCCATTCTCTTGAGGAGCTTCGGTGTGCATGAAGATGTGCCTGAAAGCCAGGTAAGCAGTGAGGACCAATCAACAAATGAGCATCTTTGACCACATAGCTGGTACATCACCTTGGTCCAAACCTGCTCACTAATGCAGCAATGTACAAATAGATGGTCCCTAGTTTCACTTTCCTTTCCACATAAGGAGCAAATGGGATCACTAACTAGTTTCCATCTGAATAGTCTTTCCTTGATTGGTAGTTTGTCCATCATAGTGAGCCAAGTAATGAAGGCTAATCTAGGTATGTATCCTTTATACCACACTAGTTTGTACCACTCCACTTTTGGATCTTCAGGTAATAGTTGTTGCCAGGTGTAGCTGGTGCTGAAGGTTCTTCCTTTTTCTGAATCTTTAGTCCAGCTCCAAGTGTCTTCTTCATTGTTCAGTACGAGTGCATTGTCTTGGTCAAGGATTTCCCAGATGTGCCGTAGAGCAGGGTCTCGGGTCTGGCTTGATCTTCGCCTTGATGATCTGATCATGGATGCTTCTGCGACTGAGCTTTCTGGTCTAAGAGAAAGTGGATATGGTTTCGGGCTTGTCTTTCCTTGACAGATTTATGGAATAGTGATGTGTTTAGGTCTCCCTTGTCATACCATTGAACACGAGCCTTTTGTTTCAAGAACTTTTCTTCTGCCTGTACTAGTTCAGACCAGTTTGATAGCAGCGTCTTTTCCTTAGCAATGAGCCGAGGGGATAAATCTGTTAAAAGCTGCTGCTGACAGAGACTTAATTCACTTTCCGCTTGTTGCACTCTTTTCTCAATCCCTGAGTAGTTGTCTTTATTTAACTGACGGAAGAAGCGTTTCATGGCGGTGAGCTTTGTGGTGAATTTGTACATATAAGTACCTTCCACTTCAATTTTATTCCACTCCTCACGTACCATATCAGAAAAACAGGGGTGCTGTGTAAGGAACGTGTAGTAGTGGAACGGTATTTTCGGTTTTGCCTGCAAGGAATCTAAGCAGATGCAGGAAGGGGTATGATCTGAGAATAATGGAACCATAAATACACCGAAAGAATGGGGAAAGACTGCTAACCATTGAGAGTTAACTAGAACGCGGTCCAACTTTTTCATGATGGGGTTTTCTTCTTGTTTATTCCACCATGTAAATTCACAGCCTCTGAATTCTAAATCTGACAGCTCGCAATAATTGATGCAGTCTCTAAATGTTTCCATGCTAGAGCGAACTCTTGTATACACTGGAGAAGCTTCCTCAGGTGATAGGACTTGATTAAAGTCACCGAGAATGGACCAAGGGTTATTCTTGATCTGATGTAAATCTGATAGATCGTTGAGGTGTGACCACAAGGACAGCCTGTCTTTACTCTTATTTGCAGCATAAACATAAGTGTAGATGACTGGGGAAACAACATTTGGCAGCTGCACTGAAACTGTGATGGTCTGATCCGTTTTATTAACTATCTGCAGATCCACTTCATCCTTCCAAAGTACGAGAAGCCTAGCTTTATCCGCGAATTCATAATTTCCAGTAACATTCCAACCGGTACCAAAATGGGACTTAAAAGCTTTACCAAGCTTAGTCTTCTTGATCTTAGATTCTACTAAACAACCAAAGCTAATACTATGCCGACTAATCCACTTATTCAAAATTTTCCGTCTTTCTGGCTTATTAAGGCCACGGACATTCCAACAAAAGGAGTTAACTAACATTAAATTATTGAGAGGTATTAAGGCCACGGACATTCCAACAAAAGGAGTTAACTAACATTAAATTATTGAGAGGTGGAGCCTTTTCTCCCTACTTTCTTTCCTTTCCTCCTATAGGGAGAATCCCGACAGCTATCTCCCTTGTCATCACCTGCAGATTCACTGTAATCCTCCGTGCTTATGCTAGTACCAGAATCGGAATCGGAATCCTCCGAGTCTGTATCATCATCACTAGAGGAGGAAGAGATGTACCGCTTATGTTTGGATCTATCTTGATAGTGTGTCCGATTTCCTGACAGTGTTCACACACTGGTGGTAACCAGGGACATGAGACAGCGACTGGCTGCATGGGACCAGACTCGAACTGAGCATAAACTATTTCAGGTAGCTGCTCTGAAAGGTTGATCACTGTAAGAACTTTACCCACTTCTAAATTCTTTAAATTTTCAGTGTCTGGATGGAGAAGGATAGGCTCTCCTAGAAGCCCAGCTATGTGTCCAAAGCCTCCACGCGAAAAGAATTAAGGTGGAACTCCTCGGAATTCTAGCCAAACTGGGGCATGTGTAAGTACCGGAAGTTGTGGGTTTGTTCCTGGTTCCCATTTGGCCACAAACATGGCCTGACCATCAATATGCCATAACCCTTGAGCCAAGACTCTGTCCCTTGTTTGTTTGTTAGGTATTTTGATGAGAAAGGATTTATCAGAAAGTTTAGAGATGGTGATATCTCTGGCTTGTTTGCTCCAAATGCCATTAGTGATCGCGTGTAACGCCCCCGGAGATGGAGCTTTGCCTCGGAACTGAGCTAGGATGTGCTTTGCCCACCTGCTTTGGTTTTCAATGATAACTGAGTCTGGGATACGCACACATAATTCACCAGATTCCAACTTATATCCAGTTCCTAATTTAGACAACCTTTGCTTAGATGATACCAACTCACACCAAGTGGGTTTCTTTGCAGCATTAGACTGTGCTTCCATGACTGAATTTTCTCTATTTCCAGATGCATTGTAAACAATATCTCTCTGTGAGATAACCTCAGTACTTGAAGAGTTTTCAACACCATTCTCAGTAGAACCCATAACTTATAACCTCAGTACTTGAAGAGTTTTCAACACCATTCTCAGTAGAACCCATAACTTGCTCAGTAATAGAATCCAAAGTACCATTCTCAACAACTATTTCCTCAGTACTAGATAGAGAAGTTTTGTTAACTGAAGTAGAGTTAGGATGAGCCGAATTTCTTCCCGGTGAGGAAGTAACGTTATTACCCGTAGGGAGTTGACGATGAGAAAGCATCTCACTGGCGTTGATTTCAACTGAGAAGCTAGTTTCTTTTCCAGCCTCGACAGAACCAAGAACCCGTGAATCTGCAGGATCCTGTTCTGAAATTGGAGTCTTCAGTACCGATTTCTCGGAGAGCGGAGGAATCTGACCATTCTTCGTCACTTCAGAGAGACGAGCTTGGTAAGAAGATGGTTTCCCGACGGAGTTTGCCGTCGAGATCTGACGAACATGGTTGATGGTTACTTTCGGAGAGGATGGTGTGCGATTGGGGGGCTTCTCTGACTTGGCCATGAGGGGATCTACCGACGAGGAGGCCAGGGACCAACGCCGGAGGAGAGAACACCGGTTAAATCAAGGGCGCACGAGAATCAAGACAATCGCTCTTTACGACCGTTTCAGAAGCGTTTATGGGAATCAGATGTCATCAACTTGATCAAATGTTTTACCAGTTAACATAGATGACGTTGTTGTTGTACACCATATAGTTGTACATGTATTCAAAACTACAGAACTGAAAAACCATAAACACTCAAGTTTGTTAGAAAGAGTAGAAATAAAAACTGAAAAACCATAAACACTCAAGTTTGTTAGAAAGAGTAGAAATAAAATTTCAAGAATATAACCTACGAGAGAAAAAAACAAAAAAAATGTTGATTTTCAGGGATCTCTAAGAGCAGTGCTCAACAAAAGTCCCTCAGCGTCGATCATTGATAACCCATCATGGCAATACAAACCTGGTTGGTGATTAAATACTTGCTTCTTTAATGCATTCCTTGCCCTCGTAAGCATTTCTCTGTTTGATATATCAACGTTTGTCTCTTTAAATATTGTATGTAACGCATTGCTCATCACTCCATATGTGTTTCCCTGTTAGAGTAGCATTTACAGAGGCCTGATCAATTTAGCAACAACTCTGATCAGTATCCCGTATTACAGATGTAGAAAGCATAATGTCTAACTTAAATATTTACTTCAATCAATGTCGGCACGTTCTGCAGTAATGTCTAACTTAAATATTTCATTGAGTACAATTTAAAACCTTTCAATGAAGGGGATGTAGGCGATAATTCAAACAAATAATTCAAACAGTGGAACGAAGACAAACAAAAACAGATATATAAGAACTTTGGCGGTTCTGTTCAAACTTCACGTCTCTCTTTCAAATCCTCTTCGCTTCTTCACGCCTGACTTGATCACCGGTAAACCTAAATTGACTTGATCACCGGTAAACCTAAATCTGTTTCAAATTTTTTTCTCGCTTTACATCGATACCTTGTAAGCTTTTGATTTCTCCAATCGATACCTTGTAAGCTTCACTTCTGCGTTTTGACTTATTAGCTTTTGATTTCTCCAGTCTATACTGTAAGCTTCACTTCTGTGTTTTAATTTATGACTTTAGATGCTTTTGATTTCTCCAATCGACACTGTAAGCTTTTGATTTCTCTAATCGACACTGTAAGCTTGTGATTTCTCCACACTGTAAGCTTTTGATTTCTCCAATCGATACCTTGTAAGCTTCACTTCTGCGTTTTGATTTATGACTTTAGATGCTTTTGATTTCTCCAATCGATACTGTAAGCTTTTGATTTCTCCAATCGATACCTTGTAAGCTTCACTTCTGCGTTTTTGATTTATGAGCTTTTGATTTCTCCAGTCGATACTGTAAGCTTCACTTCTGCGTTTTGATTTATGAGCTTTTGATTTCTCCAGTCGATACTGTAAGCTTCGTAAGCTTCACTTCTGCGTTTTGATTTATGAGCTTTTGATTTCTCCAGTCGATACTGTAAGCTTCTGCGTTTTGATTTATGAGCTTTAGTTAGGAAATAGCGGACGATTTTGCGGAGGGGACCGCATCGATTGACAGATTTACGCGATTACTCGGATTGTACAAAATCAAGGCCCAAGAGGCCCAAACTCAAGTAAGCGACTATTCTTATTTTTTTTTAGTGATATATTGTATTAATAATAAGGCCTACAATCCTGGTATACAAGTCCCTTTTTGATAAAATGAAAACCCATTATTAAAAGAACCCAATACATAAGGGTCCAAGCCCATTAGGTTACTGAAAAAGGCTTCCAGAAGGTGACTTGGCTGTAGTTGATTGGCCTGAGCTGAGTAGGAGGAGCTCGCGGTGGTGTTTAGATGTCGGAGATTCAGCCGTCGTGATTGTTTAGATGTCGGAGATTCAGCCGTCGTGATTTTGCGGCTATATAACTCGAGGTACTCGATCCGTAGATCGTCCGTTTATAAGAGTATATTACTGTTTGAGGGATGCTTAAGACCTGAAATCTGAAAACAAAAACTAAAAATAAACCAGTCGATTTACATACCCATCATGATTCTCCTCGTTCGCTGAAGAGAAACTTCGCTAGATCGAGGTCGAGAACTATGATCCGACACTTCGTCAGATCTAGAGGATTATGGTGAAAAGCGAGAGGCGCACGTGATCCGACACTTCGTCAGATCTAGAGGATTATGGTGAAAAGCGAGAGGCGCACGATCCATCACCTCCATGGCTCCAATTCTCGATTTAGATCTAGACAAAGCAAAACAAAACGAAATCCAGGAGAGGCAGATGAGAGTGTAGAAGGACATTAAACGATAGATTAGACTTGCTACCATGGATTGATAGAGGTTTTAGGGAAGAATCCTTTATTCAAAATGGAAATATGACAAGAAAGAAAACAACAGAAAGGAAAGAGGAGAGGACCCTCTCTGGTGCCGGTAAAGACCGGAACAACGGAGAGATCGACGAAAAATCAAGCAGCAGAGACTTTGGAGAGAAGAAGAAGATGAACAAATTTTGGAAGAAGAGGAGAGAGGGAATCGACTATTTTTAAAGAAGAAGATGAACAAATTTTGGAAGAAGAGGAGAGAGGGAATCGACTATTTTTATTAAGTTTCTTTTTTTTGGCTTTTTTTTTATTTCAACTTATTAAACGTTAACTATTTAATTACGATAGATGTCGCCGGAGAATCGGAAGATGCTCCAGCAATTGTCGGGCCGACTAAACCAGGTCTTGGAGCAGCTGTGGCGACTTAACGGAGGGTTGGATTTGTTGGTTCGACCCCAACACCCATCTAAAGATGGTATTGAGTCAATGGTTTTGGAGAGTCTGAATAGGCTTGAATCTACCGTTCAGAGCATCAGTTTTGGAGAGTCTGAATAGGCTTGAATCTACCGTTCAGAGCATCAGAAATCTAATGGAGCAAAATCTCAATGACCCAATTATGCTCAAAGCCATCGAATCGTTTGACATCAACACCAGAAAGCTGCTTTGTTATGGAGAGGAGATTGACCAGGCTATTTTGTTACGCCACATAGAGTCCACTGCTGAAAAAGTGGAAAGGCAAATGGGGATTTTACTGGAAGGATGTGTGTTTATGAGATCTCAGCAGCAATTTTTCAGACCAGAGTTGATGGATAGTCTCATATATTGGATTGGGGACGCAAGAAACATCGTGAGGTTTGTTATCCCCATTTTCCATCTGGGATTCTTTGTTTATAATTCAATTAGGGGATAAAATGATATAGATGAAGAAACATATGTTCTTTTGAAAAAAACAATCTAGGTTTGTATTGATTTTTATTTTAAGTTATTAAATGTTAATGATTTAATTATAGATGTCGGCAGAGAATCGGGAGATGCTCCGGCAATTGCCGAACCGACTCAACCCGGTGTTGAAGCGGTTGAATCGGCTAAATGGAGGGGTGGATTTGTTGCCCAACACCCACACTATAGTATTGAGTTGGTTTTGCATAGTCTATCCAGAATTATTTGTTGCCCAACACCCACACTATAGTATTGAGTTGGTTTTGCATAGTCTATCCAGAATTGAATCTACCGTCGAGTGCATCAGAAATCTTATCCTTGAAAATCTATATGACTCTGTTCTTCTCAAAGCCATCTGCGAAGCGTTTGATATCAGCACGAGAAACCTCCTGATATATGAACAAGAGATTGACCACTCTGTTATGTTACGCAACATAGAATCCATCGCTGAAAGAGTGGAAAGGCAACTGGGGATTTTACTGGAGGCATTGAAGCAGCAAGAACTTTTCAAACCAGATACTCTCGTTTATTGGATTGGGGGCGCAAGAAACATAATGAGGTTTGTTATCCCTATTCTCCATCTGGGAACCTGGATTTATGATTCATTTAGGGGATAAAACGATATGGACGAAAAAATATATATGTTCTTTTCAGAAAAAATAATAATTTGGCTTTGTATTGATGATATGATGTTCTTTTGAAAAAAAACAATCTGGCTTTGTATTGATGATATGATATAATACGTCTCAAACGTGCTATTGAAACAAATTTGTGACAGAATTTAATTGATCTATAAAATTTCAGTTTTAAAAACATCATGCATAATTAGTATAATATAATTTTACGATTATATCATCTAATCTAATGATTTTTAACTTAACTAAAATGACACTAAAAACTAAAAAGTCGTCTTCGGATACACCATCTTCAATGGGGCATCTGCATACGTCAAGAGCAACTAATCTCGAAATAAACTCATCCCATAAATCATCGTCATCGTCA
>CM071720.1:8921872-8932927 GCA_036630335.1 Physaria fendleri | reverse complement strand
TTTTTTTTTCTGTTAAATCATTAAGTCAGATTTCTCTTTTTCTTTTTTGTTCTCCCTTTTTCACTAATTTTGAGTAAAGTAAATTTAAGATACACTGTAAAAAGCACAAGAAATTGGATTATTGCACTCATTAAAAAGGAAAAAGAAAAAAACAAAGAAGAGAAAATAAAGAGCTTTACATAATTAGGTCATGGGATAGGTTTGGTCATCTTTGGATGCTATAGAAGAAGGTTTTTATTATGAGACTGGCAGCTACTCCTTATTCCTCATTGCCTAAGACCTGTTTTGTCTCCCTTCTCTTAGAATTGATCTTCAAATTTTTTTAGATTCTTAGATTCTAATCTACTTTGGTGTTAATGGAAGCTGAGACTGGCAACTACGAGGACTCTATGTTTCCGACATGTAATCATACTCTATATTTTTGAAATAATCAGAAGAAATTAATTAAAAAGTTTTCACAGCCTCAAGAGAAAAATTGTACTAGTTGTCATATTTAATTTATCTGATTTCATTCAAGATTTTTTTTGTCTATGAGTTTTCAATTCTTCATTGGCTCAAAAACTAAATCACAAAATTTAGTTAGAGGGGGTTTGAGCCAAGACTTAGCCAAATAGAAGGTCCTTGAAGGTTGAAGCTAGACCATCCACATGATACTTCATATGCAAATTAGTATCAGTATTAAGCGAAAATTAGGGTTTTTTTTAAAAAGATAAAATAAAAATTAAAAATAAATGTAGACGTTTGATCTTATGTTTTTTGATTAGAAATTAATAATTATGTGTTCAAAAAAATAATAATCTAACCACTAGATTAAAATATTGTTACTGTCATATTTAAAAAAAAAATCAAATTATATATAATGTTAAAATTTAAGGTCTAAATCTTTATTAAAAAAAAAAAAGAAATCAGATATTCTAAGCTGTGAGTTGTGTGGATTATGCTATGGATCGGTCGGTGCTATCAAGACTCTAAAATTACTCCAATTCTTTAAAGCATTTGAGTCATAATAACTTGAATATGTCTCATTTAATTTGATTTCAGATTTGTATTCTATTTCCCATAAACTACCTTTTGGATGGTTCAGTTTGATAAATCGAAAACAAAATATTTTATTGAGACAAATCCATGAATGATTATGAATCCACATAAAATGGAACACATAGATGGATTTCAGGATTTGATACACCTAACTAATGGTATTTATAAATATAAAAAAATAATATAAAGTAGCGCATGTGCATAAAGATAACAATTTTTAGCACGATAGTGTAACACCCAGAGAGTAAAGCTAACACAATGCTCTTTGTTTTCTTTCTTTTCCTAATTTATCTCATTTTTTAGTTAACTTTTCTTTGCCTTTTATGAGATTATATATCAGTTAACAAACAAATCGTGTAGACAAACACAATACACAAAACCAAAGTGGGAACCCCAAAATGCAGGGCAAAAGGGAATTATTTGAATAATAAAATTCTAAGAGTATATATATTTATAACTTTTTGTTAAAGAATGAGTTTTAAAACTTATGTATTTTTATAAAAAAAATTGAGGCATTGTCCCGATTTTGAAATTTATTTGAGGGTGTTATAATTTATAGTTTTGAAATAATACTAGATACTGATCAGAACAAAACTAAATCCAAGTTATTAAAAATTTTATTGTTCCATAATTTTGCATGTCAAGAGTTGATTAAATGGTGTCACGAGTTTACAAACTCCATTAGCTAAGGATTATTTGACAATAAGGCATGGCCCTATACATGGGTATTTCGGTTCTTTATTTTAGATACCCATTATGAAATCAAAGAAATTTCGTTCGATTACATGTTGGTCTAATTTGGTTCGAGTATTATCTGAAATTATCCAAAAAATCTAGTTCTAACCAGGTTTTAGTTCCAAATGGTTACTTAGATAACCAAACTATCCATACTGGAAATAATTGGTTTATTCGAATCAATTTGTAATGAAAATAGAATATAATTTTTGTACAATGTAATTGTTTATCTCACTTGTAACCATATTTATCTATTTTAATCCTAAAATATTAAAAGATCTAAAAAATACAAAAATAGATGAATACTTAATATTACGACTAAGTGTAATTAAATATTTATAAATTCTAGTTGATTAAACATTTCGGGTACTATTTGGTTTTCGGTTCGCTTCATATTCGGTTCTAAATTAAAATTAATAATAAACATCATGGGAATATTTTAGGGTTTAATGCAAAAACCCCTAAACGTTTATTAAATTTGACATTTTATCTTTGACCTTATCAAAATGCAACTTAACCCTCTACCCTTATTTAATATATATGTTTTCTATTTTATTTTTATTTAAATTTAAATATAAATTTTATACATATTAACCAAAAAAATCTATCAACTCATACAAATTATCAAGTCTATAACATCATATTTAAATTCAAATAAGATAGAAAACAAATACTATATTAACAAAAATCTATAAATTCATACAAAACCATTATGTTATCGTGTCAAACCAAATAAGAACTAATCTCTACTAAAATTCTTTTTAAACTAAATGGATGAGTTCTCATTATAAATTTCTATAATATTATTCTTTTTGAGTGGTTTGTCACGAGCCCTTTATCTCTTAATTAATACTATGCTTTAGAACAATGTATATCATTAGTGCTCCACCCCCACTTAATACTATGCTTTAGAACAATGTATATCATTAGTGCTCCACCCCCACAAAATCTTTATCAAATGTCATGATAATGTTTTCATGCAATGCAAATGGACGCACTTTAGCTTATGGAGACTCAAAACAGAAAAAAAATAAAATAAAGTTCTAAAGGGACGAAATGATGACAAAATACAATGATTAAAAGTGGGATATAGTTTCATGATACTCATCTAAAGGGACGAAATGATGACAAAATACAATGATTAAAAGTGGGATATAGTTTCATGATACTCATTTTAACATACTATAGACCATACATTTTTCTGATGTCCTACATATACAACAAATAAATGTAGCATTAATATTTTAATTTATAAATTTTATAATTATTTTTTGTTAAAATGACCTTACAATTTAGAAGTATAAAAATCTATTGTAAGAATTAAGTGAACATAATAGTGAAATACTCCTAAAATCTCATCACACTGAAATGCATATTCATGAACTCTAATATATAATTATTAAAAATATAAATATAATTAAAAGTAGAAAATTAAATGATCTTTATTATAATTCACTTAACAATTTTCCATTATTTAGGAAACTTAAATAATTTTTTTTTAATTAAATTAGATGATGCTTTAGCATCTACTTCATTTACCTAGTTACTAAAGAAATTAAAAATTAAAACAATTCTAATCAAAATTTAATGCTAATTATAATTAAATTAACATCCACAAGAAAATGAGATAGAACCAAATCATTTGGGGGGTGGGGGGGGGGCGGGGCGCAAATATGTCATTTCAAATCTCCCTAAGATGGGGGGGGGGGCGGGGCGCAAATATGTCATTTCAAATCTCCCTAAGATGGGTGACTCAACACACAGACCTCTCTACTTATTAATTATCATTGCCTTTGATGTAAGCAAGTAGCGCAACCACTATTTATTATTACTTCTATATCTTATAGTTCCATTTTAAGACACACATAATAATTATGAGTTCGAATTTATGTTTTGAAATTTAAAGCTATTGAATGCTTAGAGCAAAAGGCAAAAAAGGAAAATAACAGTAATATGATTTCTAAGTTTGTTTATTCCGTGAATAAAATAATAAATTGCGAAAGAAAAAATCACAAGATTTGATAAAGAGAAAGTAATTATAAACGTGAAAGTGCAATTATTTCTTGTTATTAATTATGCATCCAGACGAGGTCCACGAGGGATGATATCTAGTTAATGAAAGCTATAATTACAACTTTTATTTTTCTCTCATAATTAATAGTAAGAATTTTTTGTTTTTTTTTTTGTTTTTCATTTTTCTACACAATTTTATTAATTATTTTTCAAATATACATAAAATATTTTTGAATTATTCATTTCTCTTTTGACTAGTAATTCTTTTGTATACTACGATGATAGTCATATTTTTAATGTTTTCACTTCTAAAAAAATGTTGTATAAGAATGATTTTAATTTGTTTCCAAAGAAAAACAATGATTTTAATTTATGATTATCATGCCACTAAACTATATTAATGAAGATAATTGGTTATGACTAAAATTGTTATATTTATTAAAATGCGTGTTTAAACAAAAAATATATCCGACAATTTTAATTCACCAATATCAACTTAAAACAATTATGAGAAATAATATATGAGAGTCTATTTCAATTTTTTTTAAATACAATAAATCTCATGTATACTACATAGTATTATTTTAAATTCTACCCTTTAAATTTCATTTTTAAACTAAAATAAAATCAAAATGTCTAGGTGAATTCTAAATTTTAAACTAAAATAAAATCAAAATGTCTAGGTGAATTCTAAAGTTCTTTTATTTTAGTTTAGAAAAACCACTTAAATTTTCATATGGGTCCCAAAACTTTTCTTTTCATAATTTCTCTCTTTTTCTTTTATTTTAAATGATTTCAATCTTTATCTAAATAAGGGATGATGAAAGGAAAAAAACAATAATGAATAATGATAAAGAGCCATGAAGAAAATTTCGGACACGAACATCTTCTAAAATATGTAATTATGGCTGATGATGAGTAATATTGACTATAAACCAATATTGACCAAACCGGGAAATGAAAGCAATGAAAATGGTCCAAAACTGAAATATGAATGATGAAAAAAATGGTTCGAACCAATTTCCTGGCTTAACCATCATTGCGAATCTTTTTGAGTCACGACGGCCTATAGCTATAATTAACCCTCTCCTTCATCATTTTTACTCAATAACTTGTTTTTTACCCTCTTTCAATAATTACCATTTACATTTACTACAAATTTACCACTTCATATTCGAGTATTTACCCAAGCCAAACTGATGATGAGTAATATTGACTATAAACCAATATTGACCAAACCGGGAAATGAAAGCAATGAAAATGGTCCAAAACTGAAATATGAATGATGAAAAAAATGGTTCGAACCAATTTCCTGGCTTAACCATCATTGCGAATCTTTTTGAGTCACGACGGCCTATAGCTATAATTAACCCTCTCCTTCATCATTTTTACTCAATAACTTGTTTTTTACCCTCTTTCAATAATTACCATTTACATTTACTACAAATTTACCACTTCATATTCGAGTATTTACCCAAGCCAAAGCCGGTCTACGTAGTGATGGCTTTAGGGTGCTTTGTCAGAACCGTTCTTTAGATCATTAGATGTCATCTTGGTTAGTTTTTTATTGTCAGATATATATCTGAGTGACTGTATCTCAATGGTTAGGTATCTTATGGTGAGCATAATTTCATTGTCAGATATTCGAGTCCCGACAAAAATAAAAAACATCAGTTGTCTGTCATATTTCATTGTCAGATATTCGAGTCCCGACAAAAATAAAAAACATCAGTTGTCTGTCATGTGGCTTACCACGTAGACAGTCTGGGTGAGTGGTTCAGTAAGCGGTCTTCTCCCCCAAACAATAGTCTGGTCGAGTTTCCGTCTGGGATTTACCTTGCGTTATCAAAAATAAAATAAAAATTATATGTCTTGCCAAAAAAAGAAAGTAATTATACGTCTTTAAATCCATATGGTAAGTCATGAAAAATTTAACAAAAAACTAGAAAATTAGGTCCATTCCATATATGTATTAATGTATATATTAGAGTATACTTAAATTTTGTGTTTTGTTTTTAAAGAAATACTACTAAAAATTTTCATATAGGCATGAATTATTTAATTCTAATATAAACATGATATATAATCAGAAATTAACAACGAAATTAATTAAGCCATAAAACTATATTCACAAAATTTTCTCCTACCAAAATTGGTAGCTAGCTATATGATTTATTTTTACTAGTAATTATCTCATACTAATATAGACTAATTTTTGGGATTTCTTGTCATTTAAAATGTATGCAGCAACAAATCATATTTAAATCGAAGTATAAAACCATAAATTTTATTTTTAAATGTTAGGACTAATACTAAGATTTACATAATCATAAACTAACAAAAATTGTTCTTAATACTTATAAAAAAAAAGATATACCGTTTTTATTTTAAATTTTTGTTTAAAAATCTTAAATTGATGTTTGTCTAATTTATATCTAGGACCATTACTAAGTTATACTCTTTTGAAATATTACATATTTTTGGTCTATGATATAAAAAAGATAACGTGTATGATTTTAGTAAGTTGGCATAGAACATGAGAACCAAAAATTGTAAAGATAAATCCAAATACCAAAAAAAAAAAAAAACATTAATAAAAATTTTCAAAATAGCAAAAAACCAAACCCTCCTCAAGTATTTTTCTTTCGATCATCATTCACATGATGCATACACAAATCTTTTTAATTATTACTCTTATGAAAATAAAATAAAAATACAAATAATAATAATAATAGAGCTACGAAATCGGCCGCCATCTAAGCATAAAAACACAACACAAAGCATGATTGTTGTGTCAGGAGAGAGAACCTTTGTCCCCTTCTTCTTCTTCACTTCTCTTTCTCTCTTTCTACCTTTTGAAGTTCTATATAAGAAACACGCATAAAAACACAACACAAAGCATGATTGTTGTGTCAGGAGAGAGAACCTTTGTCCCCTTCTTCTTCTTCACTTCTCTTTCTCTCTTTCTACCTTTTGAAGTTCTATATAAGAAACACTATCTTCATTTTGTTCTCTTTGTCCCTCTACCTTCCCTTACAACAACTCAACTCACTTCATTCACATTCAAAGTCTCTTCTTCTTCTTCCCTAAAGGCACTTCTCTCTTTCTCTCTTTAACTCTCTTTTACACATGTCTCTTTTCACTTACAAGCAACGTGTATATCATTCACCATAACAAACCCAACTTTTTGTACATACAACAAAGTTTAAATTCTTGGGCAACGTGTATATCATTCACCATAACAAACCCAACTTTTTGTACATACAACAAAGTTTAAATTCTTGGGAAAAAAAACCTAAAGCTTTATCCTTTTCTTTAAGCCAAAGAAACCCTTTATTTTCTGTTACATAATCTCTCTCTTTTTTTCTCCATAGCTCTCTGTTTTGGCTCTGTTTTGGTGTTTTGTATATTTGTTTTTCAAAGTTCATCATTATACTTACTCCATCATCATTACATTTTGTTTTCATTAATATCTTGGCTTTATCTTTTTGTATACTCACAACCAAAAAAATATCATGATTGTTCCACAGTTTGATATTTTTGGTAGAAAATGAAATAAATGCTAAGTCATGATTTTTTGCTTAATGTAAAATATCCTCATTGAAACTGCACAACCCATGTGGTTTTGTAATCATTTTACTTCTACTATAATCATCACATAGAGAAGATCTTTATCACGTCTCTCTTTATCTTCTTCTTTTTGTAACATCGTTTAACTTTATTTTGTTGTGTGAAGGTTTTGTAATGGAGAGGCTAAACTCAAAGCTGTATCTACAAAACTGTTACATAATCAAAGAGTAATCAAAGAGAATGAGAGGTTGAGGAAGAAAGCTCAGATTCTGAATCAAGAGAATCAACAACTTCTATTTGAACTCAAACAAAAGCTCTCCAAAAACAACAATGGATCAAGTCAAGGAAGTAACAACAACTCAAACAAAAGCTCTCCAAAAACAACAATGGATCAAGTCAAGGAAGTAACAACAATCTTCCTTCATCAACTGGAGGACAATAATCTCTTTTAGGACATGCTTTGGATATGGTTAATCAGAAGAACCCATCATTTTTACTTTTCTTTAATTGGTCTAATGTAAGAAAAATGGTTTAAGGATAGTAATTAATGGTAGTATTATTATTAATTATCAAGTAGTTTTTTTTTTTTTTTTTGTTTTTTTTTTTTTTTTTTTGATGGGTTCTTCTGATTTACTACAAAACAAGACAGAAGAGTTGTGTACTTTTGTTTCCATTTATATGTTAATTAGATTTTCTATTTTGCAACTTCATGTGGGGTTTAGGACATTGTGGATTCTCGGACTACATTGTACCTTCTTCTCTTAAACAACCAGTATCTTTATATATTCTTAAAAAATTAAATGTTTTTTTCTTATTATTGATTCTACATTTTAGTTTAAGAGTTTTATAACTTTTTCATGTAATTGATAAAGTAGTGTGATACGGTCCATAAGGATATATGAGAAAAGTGATTAGGAGAACATAAGTACTTATTACATCATCACGTGATCAAAGTTGTATCCTATTGACTGTATTATATTAGATCATTAGCATTTAGCACATTTAAAGAGAATTTTGACAAAAAAAAAAAAGAAGAGAATTTTGATAATATCAGTGGAAACTTGGGAGTAATGGCTGCAACCACAATATAGTAAAGAAAACTAGTTGAAGAAACAATTTGCAAACTGTTTTCTTGATTCAGTCAGATATTATTGATTGTACACAATTTTTAACAGGAATAGGCTAAGATGCAGACCCCTCACAACTCATCTCTTGAACCACTTTTGCTTTGGTATGATGCATAAGCTTTAATGATTGATACATACACATCAACACCCTTCAAGTACTCATCTTTACCCAGATACTGCAATAAACCAAAACCACATTCGTTTAGAACCTATATCTATCATTCATGATCTTCCAAACAATGTGCTACTTAAGACGGTAGGTACCTCATTGTGGTCATGAAGCAAACTTGGGGTGTTTGATATGGGAGAGGTGTTTGATATGGGAGAGAACCCAAACGCAGGCACACCAGCCCTGCGAAAGTAGCGAGCATCCGTTGATGCAGGGAATATCTCAGGCTTACTCATCTTACCACCGGCTTCTTTAACTGCATTTTCAAAGAGTCCCCACCATGGATTTGAATCATCTGCTGCTGTCAAGAATTGCTTCCCCGAAAGCTTCTGCTTGAACTGCCCCAGCTAACTTCTTATATTAGTTAAACTTGTTGAAAAGATATCCCCAAGTCACAACCATTTCATTAAAAGGGGCACTCTAATTGCCCCAGTTACTTCAAGACCTAAAACAGTTTCTAATACATTGAGAAAGATATACAGTGGCCAAGATATTACCTCAAAGGACATGTTCCGAGCTGCGGGCGCCCATTCCTCAACCAAACGTCTTTCAAGTGCTTCAGAATCAAAACTAGGTGTGACACGAATGTCGAATCCAGCTTCTGCCTCAGATGGTTGCAGATTCATTACAAAACCCTTCGAGGATAAAGAAAGAGCCTAATTGTTAGATGCATTCATAAAGATATCAACAATGGCATCACAACGAAAGTGGAGAGGAAGTTACAGTTGGAGAAGGTGTGCCAGCTTTGAGGAAAACCATGTTAACAGAGACAACATCACCTTCAGCAGTCCCACCAGCTTTAAGCAGATCAAATTGAGAAGCTCTGAATCTCCTGATACTCTCAATGCTTTTAAGAAGATTCTCCATTGCAGAGTTATCATAAAGCTTAGCACCATGACCAGGTGCTCCTTTAGCCTTTATCACCAACCACCAAGGACTCCTCTCTCCATAGAATACTCTGTAACTCTCAGTAGGCGATGGAAGACCTAATTCATCACCAAACCTGAGCCTTTTTAATCTAAAATCAATCTATATTCCAAAAGAAGGAGCCTTTTTAATCTAAAACAATCTATATTCCAAAAGAAGGAGCCTTTTTACCTTCATCGAGCACAAATGCGATATTTAAGCTCTTAAAGAGGTCAGATTCCACAAACTTCTCAACCCCATCATGACCACCAATCTCTTCATCAGGGACAAAAGAGAGATAAACAGATCGAATTGGGTGAAACCCAGAAGCTTGGAGCTTACGTATAGCCTCGAGATACTGCATCCCTACACACTTCATATCCTGAGAACCCCTAGCATAGATGTTACCAGTATCGTCGATGTGAGCTTGGAGAGGATGGTGGATCCATTTGGAGTCCTCAAAGGGAACAACATCGGTGTGGGAATTGAGGAGAAAGGCAGGTAGAGTGGGGTCGGATCCAACCCATTTGAGGAGGAGAAGAGGCTTTCCTTTGAACAAGTTCGATGATTTGAGATTCGAGAGAAAGGGGTTTTGCTTGTGAGATGATAAAGTCAATAGCTTTGTAGTAATCGGGATTGGGTTGAACTGTGTTGATTCTAAGGTATTCTTGGAATCTGGAAACGATCGCGCTTCCTCTGAAGATAAACATAGATGAGGAAGGAGAAAGAGGAGGAGAAGAAGGATATAATTCATGGGGCCGTGGAGGAAGGTGAAGATTCTTCTGCAATTACCACTAACAAACAAACAACAGTAGCCGAAGAAGAAGACAATCAGTGGCAATTTGGTGAACTAAAGAAAGAAACAATTGAAGAAACAGGCTTTATGGTTACATGGGCCTCTGTTGGGCTTTACCCGGCGTTTTTGGGTTATTACCATTTTGGTTTAAGAATGTTACGGCTCGTTGATCCCAACTTTCTCTGAACAGCTTTTGACTTGATTTCGAGCTCAGTGATGAGTGGCGCATCTCCGGCTCATTCTTTGGTTTCGACGACTGCCGTAGCTGGTGGCGCATCCGCTGGTCTTCAAGAATTCCATTTTCCCATCAAACTTGGATGTTTCACAAAGCCTTTAATCTTCTCGAATAAGTGTTGATAGCAATTAAAATTTCATATGCTAATGAGATGATTTGTTTTTGTATCATCCCTAAAGACATTATACTGAACCAGATTTGTGATAAAATGGGTTTATGGTTAGGTAACTTTCTAGAGAAAGAAGGTGAATCTATGGTGAAATCAAGCTTTGTTCAGCTGCCAAGATGATCAGCTTCAGCTTTGTTTCGAATGATGGTGTTCGTTACAATTGTCACTTAATAACTTGGACTTATTGTTTCCCATTTTCAGGGATAAATTAGCTATTTCAATGGTGTTATACAATTGAAGAAATCATTATTCTGTAATGGTAATATTAAGAATGTCGAAACAAAATGGAGTTCTTGA
>CM071720.1:8614051-8626657 GCA_036630335.1 Physaria fendleri | reverse complement strand
TATCGCTACTATTAGGATATAAATATTATATATTTTTTATATTATTATCTACTTTTAGTGTTTAAACTATATATTTTTAAAATATTTAATACCGCACATGGTGCGAGAAATCATCTTTTTTAAAATATTTAATACCGCACATGGTGCGAGAAATCATCTAGTATATTTTAATTGTCAGCATAAATAGTTGTACCATGTGAGATAGATCCAAATAATAACAAAATGTATAATATAACTAAATACTCTATCTGTTTCAATATCAATAGGGTTTAAGATTTTTATTTTTATTTCAAAATATATGGGGTTCTCACTTTTCTTTTTTTTTTTTGTCAAGGAAATTTCATTAAAACAACAAAAGCGATTAATCGTCTAATACAGAAACATTGAAATTTAAAAGAGCCATTTTAGCAAGACGATCCGCGTTATGATTCAATAATCGTGGGATAGAGATGAACGAGGGATACTCGATCTGTTGAGTGAGGTGATGGATATCGTATACGATTCCGTTTAATTCACGGTGAGTCACTACTCGATCTGTTGAGTGAGGTGATGGATATCGTATACGATTCCGTTTAATTCACGGTGAGTCACGGATGAGATCGCTTCAATTGCCTCCTTATCGTATACGATTCCGTTTAATTCACGGTGAGTCACGGATGAGATCGCTTCAATTGCCTCCTTTGAGTCCGATCTGAATTGAAATTCCGACAATCCGAGTTCCTTAACTTTTCGGACTGCGGCCAGAATCGCTAGTCCTTCAGCCACGATGGGTGAGGTAACGTTCTCTTCTATCAATTCCCATTCGCCAATGGTTTGATTATGCTTGTTCTGGATAATAATTCCCATACGTGCCACTTTTGATCTGTCACTCCAGGCCGCATCAGTCCAGACTTTGAATTGATAAGTGGTCTCTTTATGCTGAGCTGATTTCGGAGGTATTATGGTGGTTGGAATCTTGTCTTCTTGAGCCACTTGCCACTCTTTCGTTTCAGCTATAGCTTTTGTGATTAATTCCAAAGGTGACAAAGACATTCCCTGAAACAATAAGAGGTTTCTGTTTTTTCCACAGATTCCATAGAATCCAGAGCTGTAAGGATCCTGTAACAATTCCCAGAGGAGGTAATGGTGTGAGCAGTTGAAGTTGCGGAAGAGCCTTCTCAAGTGTCATGCTTTCCGAGCTTGAGTCTGGGATAAAGGTTTGCTTCCACAGGCTATTCTCCCATACCTTCTTTGCAAAAGGACATTTAAGTAGGATGTGCTCCATGTCTTCCCTTTCCCCACATTTCAGGCAATTTCCGTCCACTTGTATATTTCTCTTTAGGCAGTTTTCTCCAGTAGGCAGTGCTCCATTTAGGCTCTTCCATAGAAATGTTTTTATCTTTGGTGTGCACCTAGTATTCTAGCCCTGGGCATTCGGATTCCTCGGATTATTCGGATCGGGTTGTTCGGATTTTCGGGTTGTTCGGCAGAAAAAAATCATTCCGAATTGGTCCGAATAAAGATTCGGTTCGGTTCGTCGGGTTGTTCGGCAGAAAAAAATCATTCCGAATTGGTCCGAATAAAGATTCGGTTCGGTTCGGATCGGAATCGGATTATTCGTGTTGCGGACCGATTGGCTTACCTTTTAGCCTTCATCCTTTGTGATTTCATTAACAACATTTTTTTACATTGGGCCATAAGCCCATAACGAATCATATTAATTGTTGCGGACCGATTGGCTTACCTTTTAGCCTTCATCCTTTGTGATTTCATTAACAACATTTTTTTACATTGGGCCATAAGCCCATAACGAATCATATTAATAAAAAAAAAAAGCCAGCTTCTTCTTTTCACGTCCCACATCGGGAGATTCATGTGTTTCAATAGTCTAACTTGCCTATAAATATGTACTACATATCGTGAAACATACAACAATCCAAATGATTTCGGTTTAATCGGATTCTGAGTACCGAACCGATCCGAACCTAATTCCGAGTTCAATTTTTTAGATAATCCGTTCGGTTTTCTTAGTTATTCTTATTCGGTTTCGGTTCGAAAATTTTCGGATCGGTCGGATCCGGGTTAATCGGATCAATCCGATTGCCCAGGGCTATAGTATAGATAATCCGTTCGGTTTTCTTAGTTATTCTTATTCGGTTTCGGTTCGAAAATTTTCGGATCGGTCGGATCCGGGTTAATCGGATCAATCCGATTGCCCAGGGCTATAGTATTCCAAACATTCTTGTACCAGCTAAAACTGGTTGAATTTGGGCTAGCTTGATTCTGTTGGAACTCTTCTTCTACTGCACTGAAGTACCCCGTTTTGGTAGAGTAAATACCCGACCTTGTTTGTTGCCATTGGTAGATATCTGCATCTCTGAATTTGCTAGGTCTTAGGATCTTAATCTGGTCCCAAAGGTGAGGGAAAACCTGGTTACCTGGTTAATTTTCTCTCTTGACCAGTTCCCATCTTGGTCTCTCAACTCTGAAACTTTCAAGTCTTGATGTTCTTTGGTTGCAGGGCCAGCAGGTTTTGAGTGCGGTATTGTGGGTATCCACGGATCATTCCAGACGTTGGTGTCTTCCCCACTGCCTATGGACTTTAATAGATGTGGTAGGAGCAAATCTCCTCCCAACATTTTTCCTCTCCACCCATGTGATGGGTTAGATGGTAGGGAGCAGTTTAGGAAATCTTTTTCCTTGCAGTATTTACTAGTAAAGATTCTGCTCATTAAAGCTTTCGGTTTCGTGAGTATTCTCCAGCTTAGCTTAGCTAGTAAAGCATCATTAAAAGCCTGGATTTCTCTGTAGCCTAACCCTCCTCTTGCTTTTGGTCTCGCCATTCTCTTCCACGAAATCCATGCCAGTTTCCGTTTATTTGGTTTTGAGTCCCACCAGAAGCGTGTTAACTGAGATTTCCCGGTAACTTGAAGCAAGACATGGCATAGCTAGGAATCGCCGCCAAGACTGATTTCAAAAAGGTCAGCTTCCCTGCGTGGGATAGAAACCGAGTGGACCACCCTTGGACCCTGTTTTGAATTCTTTCACAAATTGTGGTAAACAGATCTTTCTTTTTCTGACCAAACGACCCTGTTTTGAATTCTTTCACAAATTGTGGTAAACAGATCTTTCTTTTTCTGACCAAACAGTTCAGGGAGCCCCAGGTACTTCCCGTTTCCTCCTTCTTTATTTATTCCTAGAATAGTCTTTACTTCCTGTCGCCTTTCTTGTGGGGTCTTGGCCGAGAAATAAATAGAGGATTTTTCATTATTAATCTTCTGTCCGGAAACTCTTTCATATCTCTTGATGATATCTGTTAGAGTGTGGCAGTCCTTCTTTGATCCTCTACAGAAAAACATTGTATCATCTGCAAACAGTAGGTGACTTACTCTTGGTGCTGATCTTGCTACTCTTATGCCTTTCAGGGAGCCTTTCAGTTCAGCCGCCTTGCATAAACCTGACAACACTTCACTGCACAATATGAAGATGTAGGGAGAGAGCGGGTCACCTTGGCGGATTCCTCTAGTAGGGATGACTTTTCCTCTTGCTTCTCCGTTGATCAGATATGGTAGGAGACTGAGGTTATACATTTCATTATCCAGGAGATCCAAGTGCTATGGAAACCAAATCTGGTAAGCACTTCCTTTATAAAATCCCACTCTAGCCTATCATAGGCTTTACTCATATCAGTTTTCACAGCTATATAACCTTGTTGTTCAGCTTTGGAATTCTTTAGATAGTGGAGAACTTCATGAGTGATGATTACGTTGTCTGCTATGGCTCTATCCGGGACGAAGGCGGATTGGTTCTCCGAGATGAGAGTATTTAGGATCTGGTTTAATCTCTTGGACAGAATCTTTAAGATGATCTTGTACAGAACGTTGCAAAGCGCAATTGGACGGTATTCTTCCATCTTCTTTGGGCTCAGTTTCTTTGGAATCAATCTGACAAAAGTGTGGTTCATTGATGTTAACCCTATGTATCCCTTGAAAAACCGTTGAATTTCCTGACAAAGTTCTTTTTTGATTGTAGACCAATTTGTTGTGAAGAAGCCAGATGAAAAACCATCGGGCCCTGGAGCTTTGTCCGGGTGGATGGAGAAAACTGCGGCTCTGATTTCCTCGTTATCTGGCAGTCTAGTCAGCCTTTCATTCATCTCGGTTGTCACAACTGGTGAGATAGCTTCCTCTATAATCTCTTTGTCCTGCTGATTCCCTGTGGTGAACAATTTAGTGTAGTATTGAGTAATTACGTTGGAGAACTCATCATCTTCATATACCAACTTTCCTTGTTCATCTTCCAGAACTGTGAATTTGTTGATAGTAGCTCTGGTTTTGGTGGAAGCGTGGAAATAACCTGAATTACTATCTCCCAAAGTCAACCAGAGTTGTCGACTCCTTTGTTTCCAAAACATCTCCTCTTTGAGGTATTCTGCATTCAGGGCATCATTTAACTTTTGAATTATTTCCTCCTTTGGTTTGTTGCTAGCCATGGCTGCATTTAGTTTTTCTCTGAGCTTTGTAATTCCTTTCTGGCTCTCCTCATGACTCTTTTTACTCCATTTAACAATTGCTTTTCTGCAACAGGTGAGTTGTTGCTCTAGAGAGAGTTGGTTAGTACTTTCCCATGTTTGTTGGATAAGTTCCAGAACTGCCGGGATCTTCTGTAGTCGACGGTCTAAGCGAAAAATATTAGATCCCTTCCTCTTTTTTGTATCCAGGAGAGTGATAGTTGACCTATGATCTGAAGCCTCAAAAGGTAAGTAAATTGATCTGCTATGTGGGTAATCTTCAAACCAATCACTATTAGCCATGATTCTGTCCAGTCTAGAATGGACTAAATATTCTCCTCTTGTTCCTCTCCAGGACAGAGAATCTCCGGAATGGGGTAGGTCAAACAGATCCTATTGAGCTACAAAGGTGCGGAATCTACTGAAATAACTTTCTGGTCTGCTTGGTCCACCCACTTTCTCATCATTATTTATGATTTCGTTAAAATCTCCAGCAAGTAGCCAAGCTCCAGTTCTGGTATTTGCCAAAATATCCAAGTCCTTCCAGTATTGAGCTCTATTCTGCACTTCAGGAGGTCCATAGATGAAAGAAACATTGACACTTTACTCCTTGAATTTGAACCAGGTATCAATAAGGTTTGGCGAAGACATGTTAATCTGGATATCAATTTTCGATTTCCATAGTAGCAAGAGCCCCCCACTCCCATGTCCTATTGGTGGTACTGTGAAGGAGGAGTTAAGTCCCAGTTTCTTTGTTTTCTCCAAAATAAAACATCCTGATTTTTTGTCTCCATTAGGAAAATTATGTCTGGTTTGTGTTTTGCAGTTAGCGCTCGCAGACGACGAACTGTCATGGGGTTTTCTAAACCATGACAGTTCCATGCCACTATCTTTAAGGAAGAGAGCGAGGTGGTATCCGAAAATCCACCTGAGATTTTGCCATAGCTAGAATCAGACTAACCGGAGGATCAGATTCTTGTTGTTCTGTTTGCTGCTCCAGTAAGTTCTTTCTAGTTGTTTTCTTAGGACCTCTATTATTAACTGTTCCTTGGCTATTCCCAGTTTTCTGACTGTCCTTACTAGAAGTTCTTTATAAATCCACCTGAGATTTTGCCATAGCTAGAATCAGACTAACCGGAGGATCAGATTCTTGTTGTTCTGTTTGCTGCTCCAGTAAGTTCTTTCTAGTTGTTTTCTTAGGACCTCTATTATTAACTGTTCCTTGGCTATTCCCAGTTTTCTGACTGTCCTTACTAGAAGTTCTTTATGGAGGTGGCCTTGGGGATCTTGCAACCTGTCGGACTTTCCTTTTTTTGACTTGTCTTAGCGGGGATGTTGGAGGAAAAGACAGTCTGCTTGCTAGAGGTGGGCGTCCTTTTTTTGACTTGTCTTAGCGGGGATGTTGGAGGAAAAGACAGTCTGCTTGCTAGAGGTGGGCGTCCCCGTTTTCTCTTAAGGGTTGTAGGCTCAGTCATAACATTCTGGACAGTCTCAGAAGGCATATTCTCCTGGGGAACTGATTCAACTACAGCTGAAGCTCTGTGGAGTTCCCGTTCTGCAATTCGGGCTGCAGTTTCCTCCACAAGTCCCTGAGCTTCATGGTTTCTAACTCTTTGTTGTCGAGCTGCTGATTCGACAGGGTCACTACAAGCAATATACTGGAGAGTGGTGGTTCTGAGCTCCTGTAGGATCTCCTCTGTCGACCTAGGTGGAGCTACTGTAGGAAGTGCAGCTGCTTGAGCTGCTACTGGTTCCGGGGTTTTTTGAGATTCTTCTATAACTGGCAGGGGCTCTTTTTCGTTTTGTCTCTGCCTCCAAACCGACTGGAAAGATCATGAGGTAGATATAGATTGTCAGGTTCTAGTCTGATTCTCAGTTGGATTGTTTTGCCCCTGGTAGTTTTGTTGGTAATCCTGTCCGGAGACCCCTCTTATACTGTTGTTTACTCTCTGCCTATAAGGCGAGGATTCCCTGTCTCTACCATATGAACGTTCAAGACGTCTTGGTGAGAATTGCATGTCATCTCTCTTGGAGGTGTGTCCTCTTCTGTGTGGACGGTACGAAGAGTATGAGCCCGAGTATCCAGAGTAGTCTCTATTGTGTTTGAGTTGTCATTCTGGTTGTTGATGAGGTTTCTGCCTGTCTTTTTGACCATATGGGGAGTATCTCTGTTCCCTGGTAGATAAGGTCACCTGGTTTGAGAGCTTTGAGGGGCAGTTTTTATCATCATGGGAGAGTCTGTTGCAGGTTAGACAATGGTTCTTTAGGTATTCATACTCCAATGTTATAGTACTTTCCGCTCCTTCTTCAAAATCCAGAGTAAGCTCTTTAATTAAGGGTTCTAAACCATTAACAGCAACCCTTATTCTTGCTTTTGGAATTGACAGATCTTTAGCTTCTACCCTTCCTAGCTTCTCCCCTATTTTGTCCAGGGTTTCCTCAAAACGGTAATGTTGTGGGAGGCCCATCATGGGAGAGTCTGTTGCAGGTTAGACAATGGTTCTTTAGGTATTCATACTCCAATGTTATAGTACTTTCCGCTCCTTCTTCAAAATCCAGAGTAAGCTCTTTAATTAAGGGTTCTAAACCATTAACAGCAACCCTTATTCTTGCTTTTGGAATTGACAGATCTTTAGCTTCTACCCTTCCTAGCTTCTCCCCTATTTTGTCCAGGGTTTCCTCAAAACGGTAATGTTGTGGGAGGCCGTTCAAGCTGATCCAAAAGAGGATCTCCGACGGGAAAGAATCAGAGATGATGGGTTCCCATCTTTGCAGTATCAGCATGTACTTCGCAAAGTGGTAAGGCCCTCCTTCTAGTACATCCTTTATATCATCTTCTAGCTCGAAAACAAACTGGAAACAGTTGTTACCAATGTCCGACCCTGTGACCTGTCCTTTTGTTTTCCAATGTTGTGCCAAGAAAGGAATAACAGACCATAGTCTCTGTGTGAAGGAGTTAGTGATCCTTCCTATGAGAGTGCGAGAGTTTGCTTCAATGAGAGCTCTGTTGTCTGGTTTGGGCATATTTACTCGTATTTTGAGGGGTGGAGAAGAGTTGCGGATAGCCTTTCCTTTCTCCTGGTAAGTTAACCTCCCAGCCATGATGAAAACTAAAAAGTTCTCGGTAGAGACAAGCTTCCAGACGGAGCTACAATGAGTTTCTTCCTAGTTAACCTGACTAGGCAAGGTAAAAACTGGAGATGTGTGAACTCAAAACGAAGCTTTTGAGAGGTCTAACTCCATTTGTAAAATGGGTTGAGTTTTTGGTTGATTAAACCTACTGCATCCTTCCTGGTAGAACCCTCAAACAAGTACCCGGAGGTAGAGGTTCACCGGAGAAGCCCTTTTCTTCTGATATTCGTCGGCCTCCTTCTAGTACATCCTTTATATCATCTTCTAGCTCGAAAACAAACTGGAAACAGTTGTTACCAATGTCCGACCCTGTGACCTGTCCTTTTGTTTTCCAATGTTGTGCCAAGAAAGGAATAACAGACCATAGTCTCTGTGTGAAGGAGTTAGTGATCCTTCCTATGAGAGTGCGAGAGTTTGCTTCAATGAGAGCTCTGTTGTCTGGTTTGGGCATATTTACTCGTATTTTGAGGGGTGGAGAAGAGTTGCGGATAGCCTTTCCTTTCTCCTGGTAAGTTAACCTCCCAGCCATGATGAAAACTAAAAAGTTCTCGGTAGAGACAAGCTTCCAGACGGAGCTACAATGAGTTTCTTCCTAGTTAACCTGACTAGGCAAGGTAAAAACTGGAGATGTGTGAACTCAAAACGAAGCTTTTGAGAGGTCTAACTCCATTTGTAAAATGGGTTGAGTTTTTGGTTGATTAAACCTACTGCATCCTTCCTGGTAGAACCCTCAAACAAGTACCCGGAGGTAGAGGTTCACCGGAGAAGCCCTTTTCTTCTGATATTCGTCGGTGTCAGTAAAATAAAAACCAGCGGTTAAAAAAGATGTACTATTAACCGGTGGAAATTACTGTAAATTGATAAAGAGACAAACTGGATTTTGAAAAGAGATGCTTTGGTTGGTGAGAGATACTAAAAATAGCCGAAACTCAGCGGGTAATAACCTTCCTCGACAAACGTGTCTGGGAGAGTTTTAAGCTTGAGCTTTTTGAGTTTTTTTTCACCTGCTATTACAATCTATACAATCAAAATGGGGTTCTCACTTTTCAATGCAACTTTTTAATAAAGTAAATATTTAAAATTGTTTATATATTATAATCTTATCCTATTATTGGTTAAAACATCTAATTCTTTGTGCTATAACATTTAAATACACAAAATTAATACACTTTCTTAAAATACGTATTTTTAACCAAAACCCCAAATAATGTGAAACAGATGGAGTATATTAAATATAATGAGGTATAAATAATGACTGAAAAAGACAAAAAAAAAAAAAAAAAAAAAAAAAAAAAAAGGAGAAAAAGGAAAAGGTTGCTATGCTCTACCTGAGAGTGTCCCACTAATTATATATATAATATTTTATTATATATTTGATCAAAATTAAAGCTGTGTGTTGAAAAAGAAAAAAAAAAAGAGATGAATTAAAGCTGTAAATCCTATAAATCATTTGAAAAATTAAATTTAAATATATCTTTGTTGTATCCTCAAATTTTATGACATAAATCTCCTATATTATTTGAGAAGCAAAAACGCTTAGGTGTCATCGCCAGAATCACTCTCACAGATCTTATTTACGAACATGCCATTGTGATTTAATTATTAGAATAATTTAAACTATATCATTACAAATATTATTTTATTAATTTTAAACTGATTAAAACAATCAATATTTTTAAGTTTTGGAAAAATATTTTTTTAATTAATTACGAAAATTAAATAATAAATTTTTAAAAGTACCTTTTAAGAATTTTTAATTAATTTACTACCTATATAGAATTTTGAATTAATACATATCTATTTAAAAAACACTTAAAAAAAATCTACATATTCCTAATCATATAATCCCCTATATATTATTTGATAAGCAGAAACGTTCAGGTGTCGTCACCAGAATCACTCTCACGGACCTTATTTACGAACATGCCATTGTGATTTAATTATTAGAATAAGGAAGGACAACCTATTTACCCACGAACTATTGATTTACGAACATGCCATTGTGATTTAATTATTAGAATAAGGAAGGACAACCTATTTACCCACGAACTATTGCCATGATATTTCTCTACGAATTATCGTTCTCTTCTCTTTCTATATCCCCATGAAATCAAAGTTGTACACTTATTGGCCCATGAAATCAAAGTTTCAGACTTATTTGCCCATGAAATCAAAGTTTCAGACTTATTTGCCCACGAAATTGAAGGTTTGAATTTCAATTTCATGGGCAAATAAGTATGCAACTTTCATTTCATGGGGATTTAGAAAGAGGACAATAGTTCATGGGAAAATATTATGATATGTCAATAGTTAGAAAGAGGACAATAGTTCATGGGAAAATATTATGATATGTCAATAGTTCGTGGGTAAATAAGTTGTTTTCACTTATAATATTTTTAAACTATATCATTACAAATATTATTTAACATCTAAAATACAATTAAATCCGCGCATAACGCGGAGTATCATCTAGTATTTTGGTTATAAGTCGAAGTTTCTGCTATTATTACAAGATTTTTTTTCAAGTAAGAAAACAACAAAATTCCATTTTATTCATAAATATATTGAATACATCCGAAAGAAAATTATAGTAGAAATAGTAAAGAACATCTTTATAAGTTATAACATACTCCGGTTTAATCTGTAACAAAACATAGAGGTAACTTCTTTTATGAGAACGGATGTAAATTTTCTAAGCCTAAATTTTCTAAACAGTCTCGAAAGTCAGGATCGAAGCAAGACTAGTAGTTGATTAGGCATCAAAGATGTCGAGTCTGAGCTGTAATTTTGGAGGTTAAACATTATTTAGGGTGATCTTGTACAAACTGATATCGCAGACGAAACGATTAAGCTCTTTGAGGTTCGGGCTATTACATCGGATCCAACCGAGAGCGATAGTGAAATTACATGCATCCCATTAGTTCTCATAATCCACCAAGGCTTGATGCGGGAGTTCGTTGCAATTCTTCTGATGAGGAAGAGATTGAGTCTAGGGGAGATTTTACACTTCCAAATGTTTATAATCCAACTAGATGCGAAACGAAAAGAACCCGATGTTGACGATTGGTTAGAAACTTGGAGACAAGTATTTAAACCTCTTAACCGGTAATACAAACCGAGAATTCTGGAAATTAATCTCGATGATGGTGTCCACGAGACGATGTTTAAATAAAAATTAATAACGTTTTCTTCAAGTAATGTTAGGCACTTTGGGCCTAAAACACAGCCCACTAAAGGCTACACACTTTGAATTAAGTTATCAATTTTTTTTTGAAATTATGGCATGGAGCTCGAGGAGACAATGACTGTCTCTTTTCAGAGAGACTTTACTCGCCGAAAAAGCAGATCGGACGGCGGTGGACAGTGAACTTATGGAGACGGTGTCACTGGAACCGGCGGGTTGAGTTTCACGGCATAAAGCCGGAGATTTTGCCAATCCGCAAGAAACGGAGGCTTCAAAAGGCGAATCGATTGCCTTGCACTCAGGAATGGTCGTTGAGGTGAGGACATGATGAGCTGTGGTAGATATGGTGTCGTTGGCCGACGAGCTACTGGTGGCGGTGAAGACAACTGTGGGGATGCGAGATTTACGGCAGAGGAACGCATGGATGGTCGAGTAAAAACTCGTTTGTGCTCGGCACATGGTCGGATTAACTTCAAAAATTGAGATCTGAAGGTGTAGGTGAAAACCAGTGAAGCTATGGTTACAGAGAGCAATGACAAAAACATGATAGAGAGAGGCTCGCCGGGGTACATACCACACAGTAAGAGGGTCGAGAAGATGAGCTACCATTGACGATGGAACAGCATAGTAGTTGAAACGTTCGTGGAAAAAGACGAGTTAATCGATACACATGAGATGAGATCTAGGGCAGCGGCATCGTTGGACATCACACCGCCCAGATCCGGCGGCTTACAGTAAGAGCTCAGTTCGGCGAAACTGGTGGTGGTCTTGCAGAGCCGGAGAAGTATCGATGCAAATCTGAAAAATACATTTTATTTTATTAAGCTGAAAAATATAAATAGGGAGTGCACTACGAAAAAATCGTAAGTTTACATCATTTATTTAGAACAAAATCAATACTGAATATTATTTGTATTCAACAAGAGCTGCTCTATTATGACCGTGTCTAATATTTTGAACGGATAAATTGGAGAAACTGATTGCGTGAGAGAGACTTAGGGGGTGTTATTGGTTTATGATTTTTAAATACTTTGATCACTTTTAAAGATTTATAGAAAGTAATACTTTTAAAGAGTTTACAAGATTGTAAAAGAGTAACTTACTTTTAAAGATTTATAGAAAGTAATACTTTTAAAGAGTTTACAAGATTGTAAAAGAGTATCTTGAATTATTACATAATATTTTAAAAAATTCTGAAAGAGTATCTCAAAATATCTTGAGTATTTTAAAATATTATAAAAGTGTGTCTCAAATTTTAAACACATCTGAATTGATTTACTCGTCTTCTATAAATTAACATAAAAAAAACATATTGTTCATAATTTTATGGTGTAGAACATATATCAATACAATTTCTTTCTCTAAAGTACGGAAACAACACCACAAACATAATACCATGTTAACATTACAAGAAAAAGGGTTGATAACATCAGTTTTTTTGTGTCCAAAAATCAAATGCATGTTAACATTACAAGAAAAAGGGTTGATAACATCAGTTTTTTTGTGTCCAAAAATCAAATGATACTAATTACTATCACTTTACGGTAAATGATATCTTCTTATAGTATTTGTGAAGTACCAATTCAAAATAAATCTTCACTTTATTAGAATATTACGTCATTTGTCATTATCATTAATTATCATAATTCAAAAAAGGAATTAATTTATTTTAAAGAGATAACAATATATTATTATTACCATTAATTGTAAAAATATTAATATAAATTCGTACCAGAAAGGAAATAGATATATATGTATTAAAAATCATAAACATATATTTTTATATTAATATATTTAATAA
>CM071720.1:8591530-8602816 GCA_036630335.1 Physaria fendleri | reverse complement strand
ATACTACAAGTGACTATACCGTGCACTTGCGGTTCTGAACGGGTTAAACTCTCGAGAGATCTTGTCTTGAGTGAAACCTGATTAATCCGGATGAACAATCCAGACCACATCACTCAGCATTAAACAATACTTGGTTCATATAACACTAGCAGTTCCTTCAGGAAAATCACACTTAGTTTGATAAAATTGACTAAGCCTCTAGTCTATCATCAACTCAAGACCTACATTGGCTTAATCCAGCAAAAATGATTAAGTCCAACATGACTAAGTCCAGCAAGATCTCCAGCATGTGATCATATTTGGTTCTGGTAAAACTATGAGATCTCTGACATAAAAAATCTCGATCGGTTTACCAAAACACCTAAACTACCTTAGAATCTCCAATATAGAATCCAAGAATAGTCTTCAATAATTGCCAAGATATCTAAGAATCCCTAGCATAGGATTCGAGAATATCCCAAATGACAGGATTAAGATTCGTCATCAACTCAGAATTTTAACCAGCTTAAACCAAATTAAAAACAGTTATTTAGCACAACCAAACCAATTAAAAAAATCAATTCAACATATTAGAAAAATACTTAAACTATGATGCCAACTTATTCAATAAAAACTACTTTTTTAGTTTAATATTAAAAAAAAATAAACTAGCAATATAAATTAATCAACTGCTTTTTTAAAAAAAACTACTTTTTTTTAAATGAATCAACAGTAAAATGACTTTTCCAACTCAGCTACGACCGATAACTTAAACAGCAATACGAATGTTACGGTGAAGATATTGTAGTGATTTTTATCCAAAAGTGTCCGATTTTTTGTGGTTTTTTTAAACCAAAAACTTCTTAATTCGGTTTCAGATTGTTATATTTTTTTTACCAAAAATAATATATAGTTTTAAAAGAATAAATAAGAAAATAACCTTTTCTTTAAAAGAGAAAAATAAATCATTCAAAAAGCTTCTAAAATTATTTTTCATGTGTGTTTATATAAATAGTTTCCAGAGAATCAATAATATATATGGATGTTCAAATTTCAAACCGCTGAGTCTCTTTTCTTTCAATCTCTATCCATCAATTAGTATGATATTTTTTCTATTTAATATTTAACTAGGTAATTCCCCGAACCATGTACGGGTATCCATATTATAAAAAATATATTTTAAAAATAAAATAAAATTATCAATAATTTTAATTAGTTTAAAATTAATAAAAAGGTTTTTAAAATTAATAAAAGAGAAAACAATAACTTAACCTCTCAACTATCGTCAGATAGAGATTTAACCCCTCAACTATTTTTATATTAATCTAACCCCTCAATTTAAGTTTATACATCACATTTCGAAATTTGAAAAATCATCGTTGAGTGATTAGACTAATATGTGCATACCGCTATTGTAAAGGAGGGGAAAATTCAATAACGAAACTACAATTGAGGGATTAGATTAATATAAAAATAGTTGTTCAATAACGAAACTACAATTGAGGGATTAGATTAATATAAAAATAGTTGAGGAGTTAAATCTTTATCTAAAAATAGTTGAATGGTTAGATTAATATAATAATAGTTGAGGGATTAAATCTCTGTCTGATAATAATTAAAGGATTAAATCACTTTGTTCCCATACTAAAAAATATTTGTAATGATATATAGTTTATAATTATTCTAAAAAGTAAATCATAATGGCATGTTCGTAAATATTGTCCGTGAGAGTGATTGTGGCGACGACACCTAAGCGTTTTTGCTTCTCAAATAATATATAGGGGATATTTCGCTTGATTATGTATAATTTGTTTTTATTAACTATTTTTTGACTTCTTTATTATACCCGAACTACCCTATTTATTAATTAATGAAGAATAAACTACACCTAGTAGCACAAAAAAACAAAAATTACACTCAATAGCACAAACTTCTCAAAATTACACTCAATAGCACAATTTTTTTTTGTTTACACATGATTTTTTTGTTGTGCTAGTTTTGTAATTTAAGAGATGGTTTGTGATAGTGAGTAAAAATCACCCCATTAATGAATGAAGCATTATCCTGAAAAAATAAAAATAAAAAATGGATGACATGGAGTGTGTTGAACAGTCGTCGAGAATTAAAACATTACACGTCACGTGTGGTTGTGATGCCGCACCAACCTACTTCTTAGTTAGCATCTACGTTGTACATATACTTGTGTGTTTCTACTATTAGCATGATTAGTCTTCATATGAGGAAACTAACTAAAATTTTGTCGAATTATTGGGTGGGTTAAGGACAGTATCTATCACTAGATATTATCATATAAATAGTATGCTTATATTAGTATATTTCTGCTACTCACTAGTACGCCTACTATCTTCTGATTGTATATGTAGTAATTTGTTTTATACAATGTATTTATGACACATTAACGAAAATATATATATATATATTTTTTTTATGTTGCAGAGAGATTGATGTACCCATATGCATATATTTTGTCCAATTTATAAGGCGGCCATTCAGTGCCCACCATTTCCGAAGATTGTCACCGATTCAAGCCCAAACTTTATTATAAAATGTTGTGAAATTTTATTGAATCATATTGTTATATATTGTTATATATTTTACTTGATTTACTGTTAAGAAATTCTCTTTTTTTTTTTAATCATAGATCATAACAAAACTTAATACAAAACCATGTTTTATATATTATAATTATTTGAAATCAAAGGTGATTTAATATCATTGGCAAAAACAATTTATTATCTAAACATTATATAATTTTTTAATTTATGTGAAAATTTTGAAAACCTTTTATCAAAATTTGGAAATGGCTATATATATCCTTTTTCTTTTGAAGATTAGAATTCTTATTTCATATTTCATTGTTTAAAAATAAATATTTTAATATGTTAGATTTTTAATTATTTTGTTTTTATTGGTTCTCATAAATCATTTGCAATAAAAATGATTTTAGTAATTTTGACAAGAGTAATTAGTTTTTTTCTTTTGTCATTACATTGTGGTCTAATGGCCTTTTTAAGAAAAAAGAGAAATCAGAGGGTACAAGGGAGAGAACTGGGGATCGAACCCCAATCTAGACGCCGTCGCCGTCTTCATCTTCTTGGAAGTAGATTGTTGGCCTGTAGATGATCGCCAGCTAGCCTACTGAAATTCCAACATTATGGTGTATTGACATCTTTGTGACTCGAACCCCTGACCTATATGTCAGAGGTGGGGGTAGGTTACCATCTGACCTACACCCACTTGTCAGAATAATTAGTTATCTAAGAGCACCTCATCAATGGATCTAAAGGAGTTTCTTAAAAAAGAAATAATAATAAAAAAGAAGAGAGAGAGGGTTAGGATACATATCTTAAATTAAATCAAAAAATTACTCTTCCGTTCCACTTTATTTGATTTTTTAGCATTTTATCTTTATTCCATAATATTTGATTTTTTAAAATTCTTTACTATAGTTTTTTATAATACTTAATAATTATTTCTAGGTAATAATTAGTTAACACAGTAATAATTACTATCATTCCTCTCTCATCAGTGAAAAGAATCTAAAAACATGTGAAAGTTACTTAGATTTTAGAATTTGTTTGAAAAAATAAATAAAATAATAACAATGATGATATTCTTAGTTTGTGTGAAAAAACATAAAACATCAAATAAATTGGAACATAGAGAATATTAAAAAGTTGGACCATTTATACATTGATATGTGTAGAAACTATATATGAAATGGTTTCAAAGAACATTTGCCACATTCTCTCTCTTACCTTTTCTTTTTTTATTATCAAATTTTTTTTGTAGAAACTCTTTTAAGATCATGACAAAAAAAAAAACTCTTTTAAAAAATACCAATGGAGATGACCTAAGCACTTTAAAATCCCCTCACATATGGTTTCTATAGGTGGCAGATTATAAATTGTCAGTTTTTTTAATCAATATTTTGATTGAATTAAATAAATAAAATATTATTCTTTTAATGGTTTATAACCTGTTGACGAATGGAGGTGCTCTGAGACCATGTACATTGGGGTAGTTGAATTTTTATTCCACACCCATTTTAGTGCTACAATGGTGTGTAATTTCAAAAGTAAAGATGACTACAATGGTGTGTAATTTCAAAAGTAAAGATGATGTGGATTCACAAGATGTAAAAACAATCAATACCCGTGAAACATTTTTTCTTTTTCTTTTTTGACATATATCATTAATTAACTCTATTTTAATTGGTTATTTAGTTTCTATGTATTTTTTTTATCCACCATCATCTTTCAAACTCAATTATTTCATATATAATTTAAAAATTTATATTTTAATTTTACACCAAAATTCATCATTTTTCAAACTCTATAAATAGAAATTTGTTTCATTTAATTTGGACAAAAAATATATAAATCTTTTTTTTTTGGTTTAATGTGATATTTATTAGAAAAAATATAAACCAAGTGTATTATTTACAAAATGTAATGAAAATCAACTTTGGAAAAGCATAATAGAATTTAGTAAATAATCAAAAACAAACGTATGAGTTTAGTCCTTGCCAAGTAGTCCACAATTTGTTTTCATGGAGAGCTTCATGGTGACATTTGCTTGCAACCGAAGAGTTAGGAGATGTGTAATAGTACGAGAAATGTTTGCAGCTGGAGTATGAGATTGGCCATGAATCCATGCATTCCGTTCTCTCCATACATGATAGAAACTTGCTGGGAAGAGAAATCGAAGCAAAGTGTTAACCTCATGAGACCAGGAATTATGTAGTAGGGATAAGACTAGTCTAGACCAGTTCGAAGAGGCGACGTCCCTCACTAACTGAGAGCTCAATTGGGTCCATATTAACGCTGAGTAGGAACAGTTGAAGAACAGGTTATCACGCGTTTCCTCTTCCCCGTCGCAAAGTACACACACCTGATTATGGCTAGTTCTTGCACCGATGGGAAGTCTATTGAGCATAGCCAACCAGGCAATAAACGAATACCTGGGAATAGAGAGAGTAGACCAGATAACCTTAGCCCAATTATTTGCAGTACCATGGTGTCGTAGTTGGTCCCAAGTACGCTTCATCGAGAACGTGTTTAGGTACTGATCCAAACCATGGTGCCATAGCACTACATCTGTATGAGAGTCTGGTAGTGGAGCCGGAAGTTGCAAGATATGAAGCACATGTTCACGTACAAGTGGGTTACGATGATATCGAAGACACCACCGTCCATTGCGAACTAAATCTGCAACACATGCTTTTCTAGGTATCCCCATAATACTAGGACCAGCTTCCCCAACTAGATGAATCAAAGCACCCCTTCCCAACCAATTATCAAGCCAGAAATACGTATCTAACCCATTGCCAATGTCCTACCTGAGAAAAATTTGAGCAATCGGTCTAAGTTTTAGGAGCTTATTCCAAATCCAGGATTCTCGAGTGTTACGTTTCATGTCCCAGAATGAGGAGTTGCGTAGAAGATAATACTTCGTCCAGGTTACCAAGGACCTAGTAGGAGCAAAAAGACGACAAATAAGGCTAAGCGAATAAGCCATAGATGTGTCTCGTAGCCGCCTCAAGCCCAAGCCACCTTCCGCTTTAGGAACACATAAGTCCGACCAAGCGACTTTCGCTTTTGTTGTTACGTCAGGAGAACCCGACCAGAGATATGCTGCGCACATGCTTTCAATCTTATCAAGACAACGTTGAGGAAGCCTGAATACTGAACACCAAAAATTAGCAATACTTGTAATAACTGACTTGATAAGCTGGAGATGCCCACTATAAGGGAGAAATCTTTTTAAAACATGGATTCTAATAATAATACTCAAAACACTCTAAATGGATTCTAATAATAATACTCAAAACACTCTAAACTCTTCTAATTTGGGCAATTCGTGATTAAAATAAATTTTTATTTTAATATATGAATTTTATGGTTGGTATATGTAATATTGTACTAATTATGTGTATTTTAATTAAAATTAAGTACTCCCTCTGTTTCATATTATTTGAGGTTTTAGCAAATTTCACGCATTTTAATAAAATTTATTTTTAATCAAAATACTTACATTCATTACAAGAGTTAGTGTTACGAGACAAAGTATTTCTTGCGCAGAGAATTGTATTGGTCAAAACCAAATTGGAAAACGTAACAGCCAGCAACTTTACTAAGTATGCACATATTGGTCAAAACCAAATTGGAAAACGTAACAGCCAGCAACTTTACTAAGTATGCACAATAATATAATAAAATTTCATTGAAAACTTCAAAACCCCAAATATTTTGAAACAAAATTAAAAACCTAAAATCCCATTTAAATTGAAACAGAGGGTATATTTTAAATAAACTTAAATATATTTTAATAGAATAGTATATTTTAATAAAAATATGGGGTATGGTGTGGATTTTGTTAAACCATTGTAGAGTATAAAAGTAAGATGTATGTTGATTGATTATGTGGAAGAGAGAAAAAGTGATGTGAATAAAAAAGTAGGGTGTTGAATCTTCAAACCATTGTAAATAGTCTAATAGTTTGTGAGTGCTTATTGATTATTAATGCATGTGATGAGTAGTGGAACAGAACTGACACTCACCCACCAATTCTGCTATATACTCCGGATTCTTTGTTAAAAACTGATGAGGAACTCCCCAGAACTCAACCCAAATTAGAACTGTCTTCAGAATAGGAATCAAGGATGAGAGACTGAGTTCCCATTTCACGATGAATATTGTTTGGCCTTCGATATGCCACATCATTTATCTCAATACTCGCGCGGATGAATATTGTTTGGCCTTCGATATGCCACATCATTTATCTCAATACTCGCGCGCGACTAGCTGCATTTGGAGTCTTGATGAGGAACATCATATCACTAAGTTTTGAAATTGTATCATATAAACGATTGCTCCCCCGTTTATAATCTCGTGTAGGGTCCTGGAGAAGGTGCTTTTCAATATAACTTTCCAAGGATGAAATTACTCCACTTGTGCTCATTTTTTTTATAATAGCATTTCGTGTCCACACATTGTTCACCATTTGGTAATGTAAATGTTTGGCCTTTTTAGTCATTTTGGACTTCTCATTAACCAAATCGCACAAAGTTTGTTTTAAAGTAGAGACGCGGATTTTACCTGAGCTTGACGGAGGTTGCTGGTGAGACTCGATAGAACTTTTAAAGTAGAGACGCGGATTTTACCTGAGCTTGACGGAGGTTGCTGGTGAGACTCGATAGAACAAGACTTGGAGGCATCATTTCTGTCCTCACCCGTAGATGGAAGATCGAGGATCGAATCAGCAGAGCCGGAGGATTTCCAGAGGGAGACACTTGAACTGCTGCTGTAGTCGAGTCAAGAGGAACAGAAACGAAGAATCCTTGAGGCTGGTCTAATGAACCCGGATCTACAGATCCCATCAGAGGATGCTCTGAAGAGGTAGAAGAAGAGGTCGTGAAAGATGGGTTATCTTTAGAACCGAAGACCAAGGCCACCACCGACAGGATGGATTAGGGTTTGAAATCGCAAATTGTTTTGCCGTTTTTTGTTGGCGGAGTAATATTATAAGTATCTTGTTTGTCAAAGGAAACGTATGTGTGATGGAGAAGGTTAGCTCGAGACAATTCGTTCTTTTTTTTTCTGTCAAGAAACAATTCGTTCTTTTTTCCACCTCATTAACAATGAGAAGTTAGAATTATTCAGTAAAGTGAGCCAGGTAGAAAGAAACTAAAAAAAAAACATATTGTATCTCAACTTAATTCCACAATTTTTAACTAAAATAGAACATTATTATATCAAAGCTACAACCGGATAATACAGGGGTTTTCTTCTTTGTTTTTTTTAACTAAAATAGAACATTATTATATCAAAGCTACAACCGGATAATACAGGGGTTTTCTTCTTTGGTTTTCTATATGAGACTTAAAATACTAAGAAGAAACTATAATCAAACATTGGAAGGAGAAAATGAAAGTCGTTTCTCAAAGGCACCAAGCCTGTTGTCACCAAGCTTAGTCTTGTAAGCAGAAGACTTGTATTCAGACCAAGTGTACTCTCTATAAAACCAATCCTCTTGATTTGGGACAAGACATGACAATGGTGAAATCTTCTCAGTCAGCGGAGGACCAGCAAAGTAGATCATCGATAATCTTGAACTCTTTGTGTTTGTGAGCACTCTATGTTTCACACTCTTGAATCTTCCATTAGTCAACACCTGCATCAAGCCATCAATAGTCAATAACCATTAAGTCAAAATATTAGAAATATTGTAATGCTCGATTTGACATGTCATCACTTTCTCACGTGCGGGTCATATATAAATTTTATAAACTCATATTTAAAAAAATAACATTAGATTCCTATATTTCTAGGTGATATTTTCATATATAATCCAGAAAGCACATCTTTAAAAATAACATTAGATTCCTATATTTCTAGGTGATATTTTCATATATAATCCAGAAAGCACATCTTTTAGATTAAAAATTTTAGAAGAAAAATCATCATATACTTCAACAAATCAAAAGAGAAAGAATTCTAAACAAATGATCCAATATTTTCACCAAAAATATTTACATACAGAAAGTCTAAAATGGTAGTGAATCTTTCTAAAATATTTTAAGAAAAAAAAAAATAGAGAAAGTTTGAAACTGCAGCAAATTAACTACTTGAAAAAAAAAAAATGTCCCTATAAACGAATAAGAACTTCAAAAATCCACTTTAATGATACCCAATTTTCATAAAAACCGTATTTCTCAACATTTCCCGAACTAATACATATATCAAATTAGTTAGACAAAATAAAAATAAAAATACATATATCAAATTAAATTTACTAATATACAATGAATGAATTCATACTTTCAAAAAGGGGACCTAAAGATTGACAAATAAAATAGTGTTATATAATTTTTTTTTTAAATGATCGTTTGTGCAAAAATAATAATTTTGTTGTGACAAATAAAAGGCACCTGAAGCGTGTCTCCGACAAAAACGAAGAAAGAAGAGTGATGAGGTGGAACATCAACCCAAGTTCCATCGTTGAGACAGATCTGTAAGCCCTCTGTCTCGTTTGATCTAAGAAGTGAGATCAACTGTGGATCCGTGTGCTCACCGAACCCAATCTCTTCTTCCGCCGGAGTTTCTTCCTTTTCCGGGTAATGGTTCATTCTCAGACACGAATCACTTTCCTTCACTGTTACCAGTTTAGTCAGCTTCTCCTTTGGCTCTATCTTTAGCTCTTCTTCTATCATTTCCAGAACTTTCCTCGCCATTGCCTTCATCTCCTGCATGTACTCTTCCACTATCTCTCTGTTGACAAAACAAAAAAAAAAAAATTAGATCATTATTTTTTATTTTTTCCTGTTAGGGATATGGCAAATCTAAATAGAACTCATGGTTGGTTCCGGAAATTCTTGTATTAGAATAATGTTTTGGAGAATGAAAATCATTTTAAACCCAATTATCAAATTTTAGGAATCGGTAAAGCCTTTTTTCCTTTGAAATTAAAATTAAAATTTTATATTTTGAATGATTTTAGTTTTATTGGTTCCCAAATTATTAGGGTTATTTGTTCCCACAACAATTATTTGATATGTATTGTTCTAGTTATGTAATTTTAATTGTTTTGACAAAAATAATAAGTAAATAAACATTTTAATTTATGTGAAAAGTTTTTAAACCATCTAACAAACTTAAATGACTATATAACACTTCCTTTGAAAAATAAAACTGTAAAACTAATTATTTTATATCTCATCGTTTAAATAAAAATAGCTTAATACATATGTTCTAATTATTATTTTTGGAAAAAAGTATCATATACATATTGTTCTAATTATTTAAACTTAAAACAAAAAAAAAAAAATTTGACAAAGAAAATATTTAAACGATTAGTAATTTTAAATTTATGTGGAAAAATAAAATAAAAATCAATATTGTGAGAGTTTACCTGAAAATTATAGGGTTTTCTAACAAAAAAAAAAAGATTATAAGGTTAGTTAATTAGAATTACCTGAAAAGTTATAGGGTTTTGCTGGAAAATAGCCTCAGTATTTGGGGAATGAGAGCAAAGGTTAGCATTAATGAGAACAGGTACAAGCTCGCGCTACGCGCGAGTTTTGGAAAAAGATGGAACATATTATCTCAACATTTGCTTATCATAACATTGCATACATCAAATAGAACTGATGTTAAGATTGTTATGACAATCTAAGCAACTATTTGTTTTGCAACTATTTGTATTGTTTAACAAATAATTTGCTATATTACCAATATTGCAGATCAAATAGTTACAATTTCAACACTGACGTAAACATAAACACATCCTTAATTATTATATAGTTACAAAAATCCCATATCCGTCTTCATTATCCCTGCCATCTTAATCCTCCGCATATGCTCCCTCAATATCCGCTCTGCCAGAAGAAAAAGTTTATAATGACCTACACACATATCGACTTAAAACCAAACATGGAAAGGCAATCATATAAGCACAGAGAGCATCCCATAAACTAAACATAAAGAAAGTCAGCCGAAACAAATAACATCACCACTGTAGAAAATAAAGGAATATAGAGTTCATACATGAAATCACCCAGCAGTAGGAAAGAAGCAGAAGAAGACAACGCCACACAAAAAAGGATCCGCAGATAAGCAGAAATACATGGATTTGTCAATTAGGTGACGAATACCCAGTCTCATCACTTTCAAATGTGGCAGTGGTGTGAAGTTTGTCATCGAATGGAAAACATGGGACCATTGTGGAGGTGGGCTGGCGTAAAAAAATCAATTCTATGTTTGAAATAGATGGGGCTGGGTATTCGACACCTTATTGTTATACACCTGCATTTCTTCAAATGTTTATTTCTGCTGAGTTGGTATGCCTATATCTGTTATTACTGATGTCGATAAGAAATAGACATACCAAACCAGCAGAAACAAAACCTGTACAGAGCACGGAAACAACGCAAATTGACCGTACCAGGGAGAATGAAATAACGGTAAATCAGCGAAGAATCAAAGGAGAAAGAGTATGACGGAGGAATCGATCGGTATTCCAAAACACATACGAAGGCACCTATATATATATGGAAAACACGGACCATCATTGGCACCTATATATATATGGAAAACACGGACCATCATTAAATAGGAAAACAATAAGAATGAATCACGATCAGATTAGATTATCATCGGAAATAGGACACGCAGTAAGGAGTATGGCGCAGAAATCGGTCGCATATAATCAGGAAAACCGTAGAAAGAAAGAAAACGACGGAGAAGTTGATCGGTGTTCCAAGCCAGCCACCCAAGCACCTACATA
>CM071720.1:8517853-8530785 GCA_036630335.1 Physaria fendleri | reverse complement strand
AGGATCAAGTCAAACCTAATATCCGCCGATTTTACTGGAAGTAAAGAACAGCGTAACAAAAAAACTTTTTTTTTCTTCTTTTATTAATGGGCCGATAATGGGCTGGACTTATTAACCCATATTTTTCTAGGGTTTCTCTTTGTTTCCCACCTTTTTAAACAATCCGCCGTTTCTAGAGTTTCACTTTGAGCAACTCAGAGCGAGAGAGAGGCAAAGAGCAAAACAAAGGTAGGAGAAGATGAAGACGATTCTTTCTTCGGAGACCATGGACATTCCCGACACTGTGACTATCAAGGTTCACGCTAAAGTGATCGAAGTTGAAGGTCCTCGTGGTAAACTTGTTCGTGATTTCAAGCATCTTAACCTCGATTTTCAGCTGATTAAGGATCCTGAGACTGGGAAAAAGAAGCTTAAGATCGATTCGTGGTTTGGATCACGTAAATCCAGTGCCGCCATTAGAACTGCTCTTAGTCATGTTGATAACCTCATTTCTGGTGTTACTAGAGGTTTTAGATACAAGATGAGGTTTGTGTATGCTCATTTTCCTATTAATGCTTCTATTGGTGGTGATGGTAAGTCTATTGAGATCCGTAACTTCCTTGGTGAAAAGAAGGTTTGTTTTCTTTTCATCTCCACCGATTTGATATTTCAAAGCTTCATGTAGATAATGGAATGAATTAGATTCAACTTGAGTTTCTGAATTGTGTATACTATTTTAGAAATGTTGGAAAATGATGATTGTTATTGGAATAATAGGTGAGGAAGGTAGAGATGTTGGATGGTGTAACCATTGTTCGATCTGAGAAGGTGAAGGATGGTGTAACCATTGTTCGATCTGAGAAGGTGAAGGATGAGATTGTTCTTGATGGTAACGATATCGAGCTTGTCTCAAGGTCCTGCGCTTTAATCAACCAGGTACTCTCTCTACTTTGGGCATAAAGTACCCGATTTTTCATTTTCTCTTTGGCTTAATAGATTGAGTGATAATGTTAGATAGGTGACATGATATGATAAGAAAACTTGGCTATTTTTGACATCTTAAGCTTTCAATATGTACAAAAGTAGTTCTTGGCTGGTGTTTAAGTTTGGGATTTCACAATTTGCATACTTAAACAAAATTTATCTTTGAAATGATTGATTTAAGATGTGTAAGGTCAATTTGTAATCATCATTGATTGTTGTAATAATGCAGAAATGTCACGTGAAGAAGAAAGATATCAGAAAGTTTCTTGACGGTATCTATGTTAGCGAGAAGAGTAAGATCGTTGAAGAGGAATAGTTGTTCTGCTTACAACTTCAGTTTCTCAATATTTTAAATGTTAGTTTTCTTTGATGAATCAGATTCACTGGTATTGCAAATCCAGTATTATCCTTTTCCTGTTTGAGATTTTCCCTAAGTTTTGAAAACAAGTTATTTGCTCTTATGTACTTCTTGTTAGTTTTCTATCAATGGGTTCTGTAATGAATTGATACTTGTGTCATTTATCACGCAACTAGCCCAAAAATGGATTATATCAAGATTATAACATAAACATTGTTTTAGTTTATACTTGAAAACTAGTGTTTGTCTGGGTGGAACATATCATTGCATTGGAACCTGTGAAGCAAGTAGCCGAATTTTAGATCTTGGCTAGATAATATTTGCAGATAATTTTTATTGAAATATAGGTTGATAGCGAATATTTATAACAGGTACAAGTATAAGTAAATAACAGAATCCAACTTATTAACTGTTCGTACATATTAGTATCTACAACTATATGTTTGTATAGTTTGGTATTTGATTTGATTACTAAAAGTACTTGTAAAATGAAAACAAAGCGGATATCAAGCATTTTTGCCCAGGCCTAGTTACTGTAATGAAGTATGATTTAGTGTGTTCTTAGTTAGAAGGAGTCTCTTGAGCTGAAGGAGTTTCATCATAGACAAGTTCATTGACTGGATTCATCTCAGACCAAGTAGCTGCATCTTTGTATCCCAACTCAAACAGATTATCCAATACCTCGTCTGATGCTGGCTCCAATGCCCAATTGAATAACTAAGTATTGAAAAAACCAAGATTTAACACACTCTCAAAGGAGAAAGATCTCACTACAAGAAACTGAGAACTTACTTCTCTAGGTGTTGCCCTGTTTAAAGGATTGCAATCTGGACTGATATCAATTCCCTTTAGTTTGAACATACTCGTAGAAAAAGCACAAACTCGAACCTGTTAAAGATTGAGAAAGTTCATTAAGCTCCATGGAACAATCTTGAGAAGTCAAAGCTCAAGAAGCAAAACCGAACTCTCCCGTTGGACCTAATGTGTATATCATCTGGCAGTAACTTCTCCAGAGAATCTCTGAGCACAGCCTAAAACCACAGGAACTTAGATGAACAACTTTATAATGCAACTCTAAAAGCAGAGCTCATCACAACTCCAAACGTTTGAGAACATACTTTAGCTATGGATTATATAAGCAAAAGGGTCATTACCCCAAGCCGAAAAGCAGTGCCATTACGACGACAATCATCAGCAAGATCCTTTGTAGCTTGAAGGGCTTCTTGCATAGAGGTCCCTGAGGTTATCACAGCACAAATTATAGCACCAGCAGAAGATCCAGCTAAAGGAGTAGTTTCCTAAATCAACACACAACAAAATCATGTTCTTTCCTTGAACAAAATGGTTATAAAAATCCAGACTTTAATAAGAGAGTAAAGCAAGCACCTTGATGTAACCCTTTTCAATTAGCAACTGAGCAACTCCAAGATGATAAGGAAACACAAGACCAGCAGCAGAGAAACTAAAACCAGGGCTTGTAATGACTCTTCTCTCTTTCTCAGCTTCTACATCCTTAACCCTTTGTTCCCAAATCACCGCTGGCTCAATCTCATCCTCAATCACCGTAGCAACTCTATCTCTATCATCAATCTTTTGATTGGAACTGTTCAAAACCCTCGACGCAATTTTGATGAAAAACTCAGCGGTGGTAACAGCGAATGATATCTTCTTCACGGATTCAGAAACCTGCTGATTTTGAGAAGACCCATCAGAAGAACATGATAACCTAAAGGCGAGAGTTCTCGAAGGAAGGTTAAAACTTTTTCTTGAACGGAGCGAGATGAATGGTTTGAAACCGAAACTGTTTGCCTAAAAGCTTGAGAAGGACATGTACCTGAAGACATACCTACAAATTCACAGGTTGCAGAAAGAAGGACATGTACCTGAAGACATACCTACAAATTCACAGGTTGCAGAATCATTAGCAGTGAAGCATTTAGCAGCAAATTTACTTAAATGGGCCTAGCCCACTAAGTAGTTCCAAATGGGCCAGTCTGAGACTACGAAACATCAAATCACCCCGAAACCAATTCCGGCGCGGTGGTTCTGCCATGGCGATCATGGTCGTAGCCGCTCTCTTTCACACCCGCTTCCCTCTTCTCCTCCATCGAAGTATCCTTTCTCCGTCAATTCCTTCTTCAGCAATATTCAATCGCAGGACTGTTCAGTCGGGTAGATTCAGCTACCAACATAGTTTGCTCCTCCGTTATTCATCGTCAGACAACGGCGGTGGAAGTAGTAGTGGCGAATTAAGCGGCGTTAATGATTCCGTTAACGTTGTCACAGATGCTCCGGGTCCTAATTATTTGAAGTTTACTGATGAAGAATTGATGAAGCAATGTAGATTAGAGACATTTAGAGTTTCAGGACCTGGAGGACAACATCGGAACAAGCGTGACTCCGCCGTACGAATTAAACATCTCCCTACCGGAATCGTAGCTCAAGCCGTCGAGGATCGTTCACAGCACAAGAACCGTGCTTCTGCTTTGAATCGGCTTCGTACACTCCTTGCTATCAAAGGTTTCGATTCAATTTCTCCTTGGTTTCATTCTTTTGAAATTGTAACTTCTCAATTAGCTTATGATATTGCCTTTTTTGTAGTGAGGAATAAAGTGGACCTTGATGAGTATGTTCCTCCTCCTGAGCTTCTTCAGATCCTACCTCCGAAGTCCACTATCAGAACTTCTTCTGGTTCACAGATTGGTCCTAATAATCCTAAATTTGTACCTGTATGACTCTCTTTCTCGCTTTAGCTCTGCTCTTACCTTTCTTTTCACTCAAGAACACCATTTTCTTTTTCTTTTTTTTACAGGGGATGCAAGCTTTGCTTGATGTTATTTCTGCTTCTGATGGTTCTATAGCCGACTCTGCCAAATTGCTGGGGTAAGAAATCACTCTTGGACCTGTAATTTATTGAAATCCAATGTAGTTGTCTTTTGCCTAATATTTGAGTCATCTTACTATTTGACTTTTCAAGTTTGAGCACTGGTGGCTTATCTCGTTTGATACTATCCCATGATGGTCTGCGTATGGCAGTTAATAGCATGAGAGCAGCCAAGGTACTTACTGGTTATTCTTATACTAATCCAACTCTGCTGCTATCAATATTATACCAATGAAGCAGTGATAGCTCAAAGTGCACCTCTTTTTTCATCCAAAGGTTCTGTTTGAAGCAATCTGTGACTATGTTTATATGTTTCTGCGTCCTGGAAACAAGTCTCTGTGTAGATATGCATGTAATGCATGATTTTCTTCATTCTCTCCCGTATTCCTTACTTCATCTTTTCATAAGTGATAGTTGCAGCATTGTTTTATAGGTTTGATTTTGGTCACTGTTGCTTAGTTTGATATAGTGTCACTGTTACTCGAACTTTCAATATGCTGTCTAGTTTTTAAATTGAAGAACCTTTTTTCCTGAGCTTTCAGGGAATGAAGCCTCTCAAATAGTTGGATGTATCAGCATTTGAAAGTTGATGTGCAAGCCTTTGAAGAGTTGTATTTTGGGTACCTACAGAACAGTGACAACCATTTTATGCACCACAATTTTGTATATACAAAACAAGGTGAAATGTTGAGTTCAGTCTAACATTTATTCTTGTAGAATCATGAAAATAATCAAATATTTGAGAAGATATACTATAAGCTGATACATTCAGGTACTTTTTTTCCAAATAATTTCTGGCTTCAACAGTGAGAAGATATACTATAAGCTGATACATTCAGGTACTTTTTTTCCAAATAATTTCTGGCTTCAACAGTTCCTCTGCAGCCATATCCAGTGTAAATCAACAACTCTGCAGGAATCTCTCTATTAGGAAGCAGAGTGCAGCTTTGTCAAGTCATGTAGAGATTCTATGACATTCCAAAAGTGTTATAAAGAGATCAGACCGTCAAGTATCATATATTATGACATTCCAAAAGTGTTATAAAGAGATCAGACCGTCAAGTATCATATATATCTCCATGGTCTGCGGATGCGACTTGTCAAGAGAATAGAACTGATGGACCTCGTTATCAATCTCAATCCAACTACAGCCAGGGGGTTTATAAGCATTTTGCTTCTTGATCATCTTCCTAGCTCTCCTTGCTTCTTCCCAATCACCCATCTCTCCGTATAAATTTGCCATCATAGCAACATAACCTCCATTGTTAGGATTCAAAGCAACCAGGTTTTTTACAGCAACTTCAGCCAAATCCAAACAGCCATATTTCTTACAAGCATTGAGCAGTGAGCCCCAAATTGCCTCATCCGCTTTCATCTTCATCGTGGATAAAGCTTCCAAAGCCTCATCGAACCGACCTGCCCTGCCTAGAAGATCTATTAAGCAACCATAATGCTCAATCCTTGGCTCAATACCGAATCTTTCTGTCATGAGATTGAAATAATCTCGGCCTTTTGACACCAAACCTGCATGGGTACATGCATTGAGGAGACCGATGAAAGTAATGTGATCTGGTTTGATATCGTTACTCTTCAACTTCATCATCTCTTCAAACACTGCTATAGCTTCTTTTCGTTACTCTTCAACTTCATCATCTCTTCAAACACTGCTATAGCTTCTTCACTTCTACCATGGAGAGCAAAGCAATTTATCATGGAGTTCCAAGCTGTTAAACTTTTCTTCGAACTCATCTTAAAAACAGAGCTTGCTTCCTCCAAGTGACCACATTTACCATACAAATCAACCATAGAATTCGAAACAAACAGATCAGAAGAAAGATCACGACGGTACGCAAAAGCATGAATCCCTTTACCCAGCTGAAGCGTCCCAGTTTGAGCACAAGCGGAGAGAACACAGGCTAAAGTTACTTCATTAGGACGTATATGAGGAGACTCATTGATCATACTTCTAAACAGAGATATAGCTTCAACAAAAAGACCATTCTGAGTACAAGCGGCAAGAATAGCGTTCCAAGAAGGTACATCACGTTCAGGCATTTCTTCAAAGAGAGTAACAGCATTAGAGATATCACCAGACTTAGCGTACCCAGAAAACAAAGCAGTCCAAGAGACAACATTTCTCACAGACATTTCGTCGAACAATTGTCGTGCAAAATGTATGTGTGAAACAGAGGAAGCATAAGAGTGAAGGAGAGCAGTTTGAACAACAAGGTAGAGAAGAGAAAGCTGAGGAAGCATGATGAGGGAGAGAAGAAGAATAAGCTGTTAAAATGGCGGCGTAGAGATGTGTATTGGGGAAAGAGAAGTGATCAAAGATGAAGCGAGCGTAAGAGAGGTTACAGAGACGAAGAGTACAGAAACGTAGAAGCTTGAAACAGAGGAAATGCGAATGATTTAGTCCAGAAACTATGAGAAAGGATTGAACTTGCTTCAAATGATTCAAATGTCTCGAATTTGAAATCGCCGTGGAGACAAATTGATTCAATAATTGCTCCGCCATGTTGTGACATACTATACAATCCAATTTGGTTTTGTAGTAAAAGTTGTTGGGCCCAAAAAGGTTCCGTCTTTTCAAAAAGCTATTACAATACAAGCTTTGTTTGGGTTAAGATGAAAAGTTCACAGCTTTAGCAGCTTCTTGTTTAAGACATGAAAGATAAGAAAAGAGAGTCTCAGCATGTGAACCATAATACTTGGAGAATATCTGAGACAATATCTTTGTAGTGTCCCAAGCTCCATTAGAATCACCTGATGCAAGCTGAATCGAAGCAAGCTTCACCATTTCATTTCCAATCACCACATGTTCATCCCCGTATAGCCTCATCAGAATCTGTCACCAAATCCAAATTCTATCTCACATCTCATACATACCAGTTGGGACAATACAACTAGTATTCTCATCATGGAATCACTGTGGTCTAAAATCAAACCAGTATCAGTATATTAAGTGTTTACCTTAATGGATGCTTCACAATGCTTTCTTGCATCCACCAGTTCTCCAGCTAAATAGGACGCTTGAGCAACCTTATCTTCAGCCTGAACAAATAAAATCTTGAAATAGGACGCTTGAGCAACCTTATCTTCAGCCTGAACAAATAAAATCTTGAGACGTGAGTTATGTCTGTTTTCACTGAAGATTGGAGAGGACAAGGGTTTAAAATCCTATAGAAGAAAATGAGGAACTTGACTCACATCAGCAATGTCTTTGTTATACATGTGAAGGAAAGTTCTAAGCACCGCCAAGGACCTTAAATAATCTGATAATACAGTAACATTGGCCTGTCCTGAATTCATCAACTCGTCCAACCTGAAAGACTCGAGAGATCCAAGTGTTAAAGAGAAACTTCACATTAATTATTAACTTGAAGCTTCAAGTACGAACCCAGATACCTTCTTAAGTGATTCCAAGCAATGTTCACTTCTGCCTGAGAATTTTCCACGTCGCAGTGGGAACCACATTTCAAACATATGCCAGGTTCTATATGAACCGAACCTCTTGGTTTGTTCAGCAAATTTAAAGCTACTTCCTCGACATCATCAGCATACTCTCTCACCTGTGAAAGCAACACAGTTGAGAAACACTCCCTAAAAATCTATAAATAGATAACAGTTTTGAAGGAAAAATGGACATAAGACCATGCAAAAATTTCATCGCTTCGTTCCAAAAGGAATTGAGCAGTAGAAAAAGTTCCTGCTTTTACCAAGAAATTGGACCTGCCCAAAATGGCAGTTGAACTGCACAGAAGTTAAACCCTGATGAATTGGGTTCAAAATCATTACCTGAAGAGGATGACCCAGGCTTTCTGGAGCAGTTAATAAATGATTTAGCTTCTCTGACTCACATGTGGCCGCATAACTATCCAAAACTACACCAGTACAGTTTGTATTGACACAGCAGTACCCATTGTGTGGCCGCATAACTATCCAAAACTACACCAGTACAGTTTGTATTGACACAGCAGTACCCATTGATAACAAGATCAGATATGTTAAGTTGAGAACAGCCACGACACTGACAATGGAAGAAGTAATCCTCTTCAAGAAATCTAATGCGATCTCTGCAATCCCATTTTCCGACCTGTGAATAGAAAAATGCATGGACTCCAACGCACACAACAGATATATAATCCATATCAGAAGTAAATATAGAGACAAGGGGATTCAAGAATACCTCAGGACCATATGATAGCTCAAGGGGACAACCCATGGGAACAAACTCTGTTGTACGCATAACAAGTCCACGAGAAAGGAAATATAAATGGATGTTTGGCTTGCATGAATGATTGAACAAACTACCAGTTTTATAAAGAGCCTGACCAACTCTGATCTGTTGATAAAACACAATAATAGACGTAAGAAAAAGAGATCTTGAGCAAGGAAAAATAAGTCATAAGTCATTACCTCCAACGGTGGACAACTGGACATCCACAAAGTTTTATAGAAGAGCAGTTCAAAATATAACGGAAGCATATAAAAACAGGTTAGATAGATTGGAGTTATTTCTTTAAACTCTAGATCGTATCTTTTGTTGTAAGTGGTGATACCAAGCTCTAAATGAGTTTTTAAGTGATAAGAGGCATAAACTAACATTCTAATAAGCAGTACCTCTGCCAAAACAAACCTGCTCTAAACTCTGAATCGGCTCTTTTGCTGAGACATTTCCAGATGGGATGGACTTGAAAGAATCGCCGCTGGATTTCATACGGACAACTGCCATAGAGTTCACCTTGATTTGTGACAGCAGTATGATAGTCTACGCCGCCGCTGGATTTCATACGGACAACTGCCATAGAGTTCACCTTGATTTGTGACAGCAGTATGATAGTCTACGCAGAGAGGAAAATCCGAGATAGCAGTCAGCACCTCAATAAGAATTTTTTGAAAGAAAGAAAAGAACAATGCCAAAACCTAGTGCACCATATGCATATTGTTTCAGGAGGTCAACATTCTGGCAATGAGGATAGACTTAAATACTTAATCTGAACAATAAGTGGCAAATTGAACTGCCATGAAAAAAAATCCACAAAAGCAAGCCATTCTTAATATTTAATTGAAGGAAGTAAAACTCGTAAGCTTAAGTCGAGCATCCATTGAAGTCAATATGTCAGAGCCTGCAAAATCTCTAGATAGAAAATTTGATTTCAATGAAAGACTGGCAGGGGCAGGGAGGGGGATATAGAGGACAACCTGTGTCACAGAAGCTTCACAGACCGAAAGATCGGGGCAGCAAGATTTACTAAGGCACCAAACCAATACTATGGAAAGGAGATGCAAGTCCAACTTGCTCTCTGGATTCATCTTAGAGTAGCTATGAGAAAGTTCCTGTAGAGAAGACATAGAGTAGTCATTCCTTATTAGGTATCCAGTGATGTGCAAATGATGGGAAAATTTTACAGTAAAAGGACATACTAATATTTCCTCAAGGTTGGAAAGATCCATAGCTAATTTCCCTTGATTTATTAATTTCATTATAACTCGACCAGCTAAAACAGCATCAGATGGCAGTACAGCTGACCAATTGGCTCCCCGACACTCATGCTGGTGTTCTTGAATGCACTCAGATTCAGAATTATACATATCAGCTGATATAACATCTTTAATATGCTCAACAAGATCATCAGGTACATTCTGAAAAGTTTGATGCTTGTCCAACTCATTTGTCGACAGCATTCCACTTGAATGAATTTGGCAGGACTCCGAGCAGTACACAGCAATTGAGCATGATGGACATGGAACAACATCAGCAGGCAACTCATTCAGGCCAATTGAGCATGATGGACATGGAACAACATCAGCAGGCAACTCATTCAGGCAAAAGTGGCAATGTGTTTCCCGACAACCTTTTGATATGACCTATAGGAATTGGCATTACCATTGAAACATGTTTAGTAACAAATGAAAATCTGTAGGTTAAAGAATGAAAAAGAATTCATCTTCATTTGTTTCAGAAAACCTATTATAAGCTAAAACAATTTAGAATCGACAAGTTTTTTCTTCATTTTTTAAAGCCCCATTGTATCACAGCTCATACCACACTAAAAGGTTCTTCAACATGTATCACAGACGCTTGTTCAATATCACATTCAGATACCATACCCCTTCCTTTCTCTATTGTCGATATACAATGCAATTTTACTCCACTTTGCACACTTGGAAGACGATCTACAGAGTACAGACCAATAATAGAATTAGGCCAAAACCCAACATTCCTCTCAGAATGGCAAAAATATGGCCTTAAATTGTCATGTAATATCTAAAATTGCGAAAATCTCACCGACACCAGCATGGTCGCTTAGATGATATTCATCATGTTCAGATGTTTGCTGATTCTGGTTATCTGAAATAGCCTTAAGTTCATTTTGTAGCTGTTTCTTCCCCACCAATGATGACTCAAGCGACATAGAAACTTTAATGTCACTAAATGCATCGACATAGTTTCCGAGAAGCGCATTAAGTTTGCCTCTCCTATACCAAGCCTGACACAAAGATCCATCAAAAAGTGGAGTAACAACATCACACTTGAGAACTAGAACGAAAAAGCTGGAAACTTATTGAAGATTCCAAAAGACAGAAGCAATTAGAAAGAACGAAAAAGCTGGAAACTTATTGAAGATTCCAAAAGACAGAAGCAATTAGAACCTTTGCATAACAAGGATCAATCCGTAGAGCACGGTGACAATCCCGCAAGCTCTCTTTGACAAGTCCTAGATTCTAAGACAATATACAGAACATACATGAGAAGCTACAAAGAGAAAAAGCTTAAGGATTCAATAATGAAACTGGTTAAAAGGAAAATAGAGAGAAACAGAAGGATAGATACATCATACATGAAAGACATTAGCTCTATTCAGAAACAGAGAAGCAAGTAAGCTCTTTTCGCCATCAATAGCCTCTGGTGGAGCATAACGTAAAGCCTTAGAATAAAAACGCAAAGCATCTTCAAAGTCACGACTGCGAAAACAAAGATTTCCACGACGTTTCAAGTCAAGAGATGTCTCCTCGTTCTTCCCACAACAACCCAAATCAGGATCAGCTAACAAACTCACAGCCTAAAACAGTCAGTCCAAAGGAAAGCTATTGAGAACTCCAATTGAAGATAGGAACGCAGAGAAAGAGTAGATTTTGAGATAGTGCAAGTACTTGGTGAAATTGAGGAAGACCCAGAAAGAAACGGAGAAGAGAAGATGAAGAGGTGAGAAGATCATCTAAGGTACTAGTTTTCACCGTTTGTAGAAGATCTTCAGGAATCAGCGATTTCAATTTCTCCATTGTTGCTCTCACTAGTCGTACAGACTCGTACTCCTCGCTTGTTTTAACAAAAATGCTTCATTGGACCGTTCGAATTTGGACCAAAGCAAATCTCCGAATTTTTTAAGATTTATTTGGTTCGGTTTAAGCCTTTTGTTTTTAGGATGGTCAAAGTCAAAATTATTGGTTTTAACCATATTTATGATTATCTTGTAAACAAATATTTTTAAAAAAAAACTCAAAATGCTTATATAAATACTTAAAATAATTTCTGCCCCAGTAAATACTTAAAAACACTAAATAATTTAATAAAATCCCCTAGTTTATTACCTAGGTGAACAGACTAAAACAAACAAACAAATATCTTACTATATAAAGAAAGATTTGAAAGTTGATAATTCACGAGAGTATGACACGTGTTAAGTAATTTGATCTCAACTGTTAAATAATAATTTTTTAATTTAGATTATTGATAATTTATCTTTTATTAAAGAATTTGGAAATTAAATATTTACATATATTAAAAAAAACTTTAATTATTCATTAAAAATATTTAGTTAACATTTAAAATAGTACTAAAATTTAAAATGATAAGTTTCTAATGTAAAAATGTTATTAGTCAGTTAAATTCATAAATTAGCATTTTATTTTAGACTATTAAATCATGAAACTAACTATTTTAAATAATAAGAACATTTTTAATAATATAAATTTCTTTATTGATATTACTATAGTTGATTATAAATAGAATAATTTTTATTTTTTTCTCAAATCATTCTTTTCTATATATTTTAGTTTTTATGTTATGCCGATTTTGAGGCTGAGATCCGCGCATTACGACTTGGTTCGACAGGTAATAGACAATTAACATATTTATGCTTTTAAATTTTAAATTTGTCAATTGAAATATTAAATTCATCATGATATCATGTTGTTCTATATAGATCTAACCTCTGTTTCACCCTCTTCATTGAATCTAATTTTAAAATGAGAGTTTTTTTCACAGAATCTCACCCCTCCAACATCTCATTTATTATGTTACTCTAGTCGTACATATGTTAAGGATCTGAAATTTATTAGTGGTTTACCGCGTTTGTGTGTTTTACATTGTTTTTATTGTTCACAATTTGTCATGCCTAGTCGGAAATTTGATAGTGCTGAATTGAACATTAATCTTTGCATGAGACTCATTTTGTAGTATTTCATTCGAATGAATACTGTGTTAATTCGGTAGAGTATTGCTGAGTGCATTCTTATTAAATGAATACTGTGTTAATTCGGTAGAGTATTGCTGAGTGCATTCTTATTATCTGCAAACAGAATCTAGTCTTTGGTTCTTAGGCATGCTAAGTGTTGTCTTAATGCGTTATGTTTTTTCTTAAATTGTATGTAAAGATTTCTTATACATGTATAACTTATCTGGTATATATGATCAACGAGTTTTATGTAATTTATATGTGA
>CM071720.1:8495781-8506873 GCA_036630335.1 Physaria fendleri | reverse complement strand
ATAACGAGAATTAGAGTTTTTGGTTTTGAACCAAACCAAGTTACAATAATTGGAGTTCTTGTACAATGATTTTTAAACAATTTTTCAAGTGTATTAAAGTTTAAACTTTTAAAAACTTTATCCTTAAAAATCACAAACCAATGGTTAAAAAAAACCGTACCGAGGCCCAACAAAAAGTAGATTGATTAAAAAATTTATAAACTCGTCTGCAATTTTCTCTGAAAGGGTTTAGGGTTCAAAGTAAAATGGAGGAGAATCGTCGGCTTTCCTCTTCCGGTACGGAAGTTCCAGTTGCCGGTGGCGGAAATGTCGTTAAATGGATCGAGATATCTGTGCCTTCTCCTCCTTCTGCTTCTACTTATGTTGGTGCTAATTTAAGTGACGACCATCAGTTTGTTCAGCTTCCTTCGTACGAAGACTATGCTTCTAGCTCTGTAATTGGGGAACCTCCGATCTCTTTCGTTTGGAAAATCAACAAGACGAACCCTAATGCTCTTGAGCTTCTTCATTTCTCTGCTAAATCGGGATTCCCATTAACTGGGCTGCGTTTCGGTTTTGCTCAGACTCTCTCTCCTTTTGCCTATGTATACGCTGAAGAGGTTAGGCTTAACTGTCTTCTGCATTCTTGATCCTTTAGTTTATTGCTTTGTTTTTGTGTGTGTTGAACTTGAAAGCTATGGAATTGACTGTGGCAGGGTAGTGATAGTGGTCGTCTCGTCTTCTTTCTTTACGCTCTCACGACATGTGGTGTTATTTATGTCCTTAAGCTCTCGAACACTTCAGCCTATAAGTCAGGCTCTGTCTTCCCGCTTGATCATCTGATTCACTTGGATGTTCGACCTTACTTGAGCGAAAATCGTGTTACAAAGGTTGCCGCATTGCTTGGGTTCATTTTTCTCGGGAGATCCGATGGTTGTGTCTCTTGCTTCCAACCTATCGAGTATTTTCAGAAATCATCAGGTAGATTACTCTGCACTAGCTTAGTATCGCAATTAAGTGTTTCTCCATTCTCTTATCATTCCCTTATTTCTCTGATCAGGATTCCACCAGGAGCTGCGAGATGATACAGGATTTGGTCGTGTATGGGGCTTTGTAAGGCACGTCTTGTAGCACAATTGTTAGAAAAATAAATTTTATCATACTGCATTACTTTATATACTTGGCAGAAAAGAAACATTGCTATTGTAATTTTATCTTTTGCGATATGCTATAATCTTGTTTTCCCTCTTGTGATGTTTATCTCGATAATCTCTTATGACGTGGAATGCAGGGGCACAGTGCTTGCAGCTGTGCAAGATTTATCTGTGGCAGAAGTTCATGGAAGAAATTATTTATGTGTGCTTCATGCTGATGGGGTGTTACGTGTATGGGATATTTTGACGTATAGCAGAGTTTTATGTCAGAGTATAGCTACTAAAAACCTTGAGGGTAATATCTCTTAGTTCTAGTGGTGACCATTTGTTGACTTTATTTAATTATATTTTTCCTCTGTTTGACCTTTTCATGCTTCTTACACTAGGGGTTATGTGTCTAAGGTTATGGCTGGGAAAAGCTGATTACGATTCTGGCATCATTCCATTAGCTGTCTTATATAGAAAGAGTATGGTAAGCTTTTACCATTGAATTCCTTACAACTGAAGGGTTGACGAGTGGGACATATGTAGTTATTTCCTATTTCATTCTGTCCTAATGACATTTTCTCAATATTTGAAGAATGACATCATGGACGTGATCACTGTATATGGGCTGCGCTTTAGTTCTGGGGAGGGGATAGCTTTCTCTTTAGACTCTGGATTATGGAATATTCCAATTAAAGAGGTACTTTTTTGAGCTCATAGTTGTGACACATACTATTCTGTTTTTCTTTACAACAAAAATATGTTAAAATTGAAGCTCCTTTTTTTTTTTCTTTCGCTCCCATCTTTGTTGAATTTCCCTATCCTGACTTTGGCAGGGGGAATTGCGGGATGTCAGATTTACATCCGACAAGATCTGGACTCTAAAAGACAATGAATTGACATCTCACATGTTGTACCAGAAATCTAGCACCATGTAAGTTCAAGAAGACTGTTTTCTGCTGAATTGGTTGAGATACTTTATACTCTATGTAAAACTTCCATTATACTTGATGTATTAGAGATTCTGATTATATGCGAGGGTCTTGTTTTCTCTGGTCTTTTGTAGCTTTGAATCTTTACAATTTGGAAACATTGATGTTCAATATAATAGGTCAATCTCTGCCTAATTTTCTCTTGATGGAATCTTCTTGAAAAAATGCAAAACTCTTTCGCAAAGGGTTTATACAATTTTCAATAAATTAAACTGGAAAGATTGTTGGTTTCTAATCTCCAGAGGCAGTATACTGCTTTAGTGTATCTTTAGCAAAGGTGTTGTGCTACTGACTACCACAGATATTGTAGTGTTCACTGCTTTGGTCTTTGCTTCTTAGTGGTGGATAATGTTCTATTTTTGAATCATTTTCTTTGACCTAGGGAAGCACAGTCTTACACTCTGCAGGAAGACTACATTTCTGAACAGCTATTTCTGAGTTCTAGGAGCTCTTCACATGACCTTCTTTTGACAGCTCATTCACTGTTTTCATCTGCAAAGGTTTGTATGCTTAAAATAGCTTTCATTTTGTAGAATAAAACTTTCGGTTCAATATTTATTTGTTTGAGTCCATTTTAAACTGTTTTTTCTTTTTTACTCTGCAGGATCAAATTATGGGATTCATATCATCAATCTTCTTACGCAGACTTCTTTCCCCTGGAATTTTTCACAATGTTGCCTTGCGTCTGACCTTACTGGACCACAGCAAACACTGGACTGATTCTGAGTTTCAATCTTTAAGTCTTGATGAGCTTACAAGCGAGATTCTTTTACTGATTGAGCATGAGGTTTGGTGTTTGTTATGTTGTTAACTTCTAGTGTACCTTGTAGATACAGTGTATACGATACATTCTACTGGTAGTTGGGATCATGGCATGAACTCTGGGATATAAAAGCTGAGATATACCTTTTCTTATCTCAGGTTACTGCTGAAACTTCTATTTCAGTTTTTCATTGGTGGAAGAACTTCTGTACATGCTATCTCCATCACTGGTGTAAAAATAACAAACCTCGCACATTGCTGGTTCAGTCAGATGTTATTGGTTTAGTTAGAAACAATTCTGTATCGTTGTTTTTTAGATTGGAGAACATTGAGCACAACACTGAAGGTATGTAATGATTCTTAATTTATTAACTAGAACCAAAATTTCCTTGTTTATTTTCGTTTTTAAGACTTAATACTGTGTTTGCCTTTTGAAAGGTTCTTCCTCTGAACACAGCAACCTGACAGGTGTAGGCTTGGTCATGTCTCACAATGAACATGAGATTCTGGCAGAGGTACTAAGATGTACGTCGAAGATCAGTAAACAGTGGGGTGGTGCTCCTTATGCCATGTATTATGAAACAATTACTGGAAAGCCAGTTATCTCATCTGATGAAATTGTTCCTCGCTTAGTTAACATCCTTGAGTCGGGATATTCTATGTCCATAGGTCAGCGTACATGGTCAGATCTTGGTGCTGATAAAGCATGGGAAAAAGAGCTAGAAGCTCATAAAAACCTGAGAACTTTCTCCATAGACATGCTATTCTCTCTCTCTGCTCTGTGTCAAAGGGCTGGATCATGGGAAAAAGTTTTTACTCTCATGGAGCACTATGCACAGTATTTGGTCCCTAAGAAGTCTATGCAAAAAAGTGATGGTGAGGCATTATCTGATATTTGTAGTTCTATCCTTGTCCAAGCCACTTCTCAGTTTGCAAAAATGATGTTTGAGTCTGCCTTGGATTTCTTCCTACTCGTCAGCTATCTGCTTAACATCGCTGGGCAGGTCATTTTTCACTTTGTCTCTTTTCATTTGCAAGATGTATTCCTTTTATATTTTAACCCTAATGTCACATATCCCTTTTTGTGATTTCTTAAATATTGGAAACTCAGTCATTCACTTTTTTTTGCTTCGTTTTTGTCTTATGCAGGTTAATATGTCACAGCAAGACATATGCAAGCTGCGGCTTGAGTTGCTTCCAATGATCCAAGATATTGTCTCAGAGTGGCTCATCATCCTTTTTTTTGTTACCACTCCAGCTGAGTCAACTTCTGTGGAAGATTTCAGCTTCAAACTCTCATCTCTACAGATTGGTAAGTTGTTTTCCTTGGAATATATCCCTCTACGCTCATGCCTTATTGCCAAAATTTCTGACTGTAGACACTCATTTCTTCATTGCAGATAGCAGCATTGACAAAAGATCATGGAACGCAATGCTTGGGAAATGTGGTTTCTCATTGGCATTTGTTCTTATTTTTAGTGACCGAAGCTCCATTACGGACAGCCGCTTTAACTTGAGATATCTTCCAAGTTCACAGATCATTACAAGTTTGGTGCAAAACTTTGTCAGCTGGATTCGGTACAGTAAAACAGGAGAGGACTCTTCTTCATTGCTAAGACGCTCCACTGAGCTTACTCTTAAGTTGATTAGGAATAGACAATCTGATGCTGTTGAGGTAAAAATTGACTCTGTTTCTGTTAGGGCCTTTTCAAACAAAAGTTCTATTCTGCTAACTGGTTTTGTTTTTGTTTTTTTTGCTGTATATTCTTATTTACCTTCTTAAGCGAATCCTTGTGGTTGTGGAGGCAAGTTTATGTGGGGAGAAAACATTTGGATGTTCTCAAGATACTAGTGGAGATTGGTGTCTTCTTCAACATCTCCGTGGTTGTTGCCTTCTTGACCAAGTACAACGTGGAACATGCAGGTTATTAAGAGATAGGAAGATTGTTGATGCCATCCGCTGCTTCTTCAGGTACTTATTATTTGGAATTATTTACTGATAAATTTAAAACTCAGTCTTGGTATATCATGTTTAAATTATATATTTTGCCTAAGCATAACATGTGGGTCTTACTCAAACACAGCCCTTGTTCAACTTCTCTGGTTCACATATTTTCTAATATTATCCCTTCAAGAATATTTGTCTCCATTTTTTCTAAAATAAATCGCATGTATCTACTCTGTCATGGTTTCCAATGTAGAGCTTCATCAGGTGAAGCATCTTGGAAGGCTTTGCACAGCTTGTCTAATGAAGCAGGATTTTCGCCTGCCACACCGGGTGAGCTCCTCAAAATTTTTTTTTTACTCCATTTATTTACCAGTTCGCATACTATTTTGGAAACCAAGCTTTATGTCTCACAGATTCATTTTATCCCTTTTTGTACCTTCCATTTGGTTGAAGCAGGTCCCAATATTTTAGATGGTTCTCTGTGTAGTGCGACATGGAAACTTCATTACTATGAGTGGGCTATGCAAATTTTTGAACGGTACAATATAAGTGAAGGAGCTTGTCAGTTTGCGTATGCAGCCCTTGAGCAAGTGGATGAGGCCTACAATTTCATAGATAGGACTGACGAATTTGATCTAACCAAAGCAGCCACCGATACTAGAGGAAGACTGTGGGCAAATGTTTTCAAGTTCACCTTAGATCTAAATCTCTTGAACGATGCTTACTGTGCTATAATTTCAAACCCTGATGAGGAGATTAAGCGCATCTGTTTGAGGCGCTTCATAATAGTTCTGTTTGAATGTGGCAAAACAAAGGTAGAGTTCAAGAATTCTTTTCTTCTCTCATCTCAGGTTTTCCTTCTATGCTTCTGATGAATGGACACCCAGACCGCAAATAACCTTTTACTCTATAGTCTGGTACTGCGGTACCACGAGCAAAATTCACTCATCGTTATAACCATAAAGTATCATAAAACGTGTAATTTGTGTGCAATTTCTCTTTGTTCTTAGATGTATGTTTGTCTGATACTAAAAAGTGATTTCGCTATTGAGGGTGCTATCTTAAACCTTAGGAAAAAGATATTTGTATTACCATGACGGAAAGCAAAGTATTATGATTGTTTCTCTTTTGATTTCAGATCCTCTGTGATGGACATCTACCGTTCATTGGCTTAACCGAGAAAGTCAGTCAAGAGCTTGTTTGGAAGGTATAGAAAGCAGAATTCGTTTGTTTCTGCCCTTGGTAAAATTCTATGTTGTCTTATTCATTCTCTACAACTTGTAGGCTGGACGTTCTGAGATAATGATGAAGCCTAATCCATATAAGCTGCTTTATGCTTATGAGATGAGACGACAAAATTGGCGAATGGCGGCAAGTTATATGTATCAGTTTTCTGCTCGTTTGAGAAACGAGGCTGCAACCATGGATCACAAACACATGTCCCTAGTTTTGCAAGAGAGGCTTAATGGAATTTCTGCTGCTATGAATGCGTTAGGTCTTGTTCATCCTGGGTATGCTTGGATTGATCCATTACCAGAAGAATCAAAGCGCTATCTGGTTAAAAAGGCTAGAATATCTGAAGAAGAACAATGTTAGTCCTTACAATCAGTGGTTGTTTTCTCTGACTTATATTTAATTTTTACGTGATTGTAACAACCACAATTCACACCGGGAAACATCATTCTGTTTTATTTTTGAACTATCACATGAACAGAAACATTTTGAATTGCTTTTTCTGCAGTGAGGAATAATGAAATCGAGTTTATTTTTACTACTGCTGAATATATGCTTTCTCTGAAAAATCTCAGATGGACATATTCAGGTAAATTGTCTACTCAAAACTCGTTGTTTTGATTTTATAGTATGGGCAGTTGGAACTATGAGTATCGGGTGTTAGAACTAGTTTAAAAAGGCTTCTGCGATTGTAGTTGACAGAAAATTGCAGGGTATGTTCACATTAAATACTATGTGAGGAATCAGGAAATTTAAGAGCATGATCTATTGTCACGATGAAAGAATTGAATATTAACAGTCTCCTTTTATGTATAAGATAGTTTTTGTGCATCATTGATCTAGCTACTCGATGGACCTGTCTTCCATGGCATACTGCTTAGGTGGCATGACTGTGTTGTGTTTCTATGCAATTTACCTAAGGCATAATTTCAAAAGGGTACAGATACCCTGCTGAGGTTTTCCCAAGTCATCTGATACAGTTATTTCTATAAATTTGCATTGCTTTCGCCACTCCAGGACTCGAAAAGCCACCATCAGATTTGGTCGACCTTCTTGTCCAGTCAGACTTGTATGACATGGCATTCACTGTTGTTTTAAAATTTTGGAGTGGCTCAGCTTTGAAAAGGTAAGTTTTGTGATTGAAATTTTCTGAAGTCATATTCCTTGAGAATTACATAGGTCTAAAATTACTCTTTCTCTCAGGGAGCTGGAAAAGATATTTGAGAATATGGCAATTAAATGTTGCCCTTCTAAAGGGACGCTGTGGGCATCGTGAGTTACTGTTCCTTAGTTGCTTGTTATATCACTGATTACTTGTTTACTTACCTGACTCATCCAAAATAGCATTAATATATAGCTTTATTTATCTTACAGAAATGATCGCAGGCCTAATCTTATGTTAACATCTAAGGATGACGAAGTTACTCATTTGCCTGATAGAAACTCTGCTATTCAGGGCTCTAAGTTGGCTGGTGACTGGGAAATTCTTGAAGTTTATTTGGTCGGTACCTTCTGAATCCTTGATTGAGAATTTAGTTTTTGCTTCAATTGCTATCTAGTTCTTTACTACTCTTGATTTTGGGACCATTTAAGAGGTGTTGGAATGTCTTCATAAGCAGTATTAATCTAGAAATATGTCCTTAGTTGCTCAAATTTAAATGTTTATGAACTATGATGCCAAAGGAATGCGTCCTGAGTTATAGGCATTTCTTTTTATCAATAGTATTTTGGTCACTGAAACCAGGGCAGCATCCCCTTATTTTCTTTCACAATTCTTGTCTATGAGACCTGCCTGCATTAATGCATTGTCACTTTTCTTATTCTTCGCTCAAGTCTGCCTGAAGATTTGTATTTGGTGCTTAGGGTTTACAGAGTTTGGTAATATTACTTTACTGAGATTGTAATTTTAACCTCCGCTGTGGATATGTGCTGTGTTTCTTAAGGGCTTGGCCCACGCTTTTATATATTATTTGTTCCATGAAATAATTTGTGTGTCCATTATATATAAATGCAGAAGAGATACATCGACTTGCATGCTAGACTACCAGTTTCTGTTGCTTCAACGCTTCTTCAATCGGATTCTTTTATTGAATTGCCTCTCTGGCTGATTCAAATGTTCAAGGTAATATTTTGGATATATGCTGGAATACTCCTAGTGGACCACTTTTAAGTGTACATTGTGTATAGTTCAATTCTTTTTTTTTGGATATATGCTGGAATACTCCTAGTGGACCACTTTTAAGTGTACATTGTGTATAGTTCAATTCTTTTTACCTCACTATTAATATACCTGAGATGCAGATTCTAGAGTAGATTATGTTTCTTGTATATCATGTTAGATCATAACAGTGTTTGACAGATCATAACTGCTTAATGCTTGATGTTGAAGAGGACAAAGAGTTTGCAGTACATATTTCTTTGAATTATTTGTTGATGCCTTAGACTTTACTACTACTTGGCTTATTTTCATTTTCTGGCTTCAGTTAAGTCTTATTAACCGGTTTCTTGTGCCTTCGACAGGGTGGGCAGACGGAAAAAGCTTTGGGAATGGCGGGGAAAGAAGCTAGTCCTGCTTCCTTGTTTCAGTTATATGTTGATTATGGGCGTCTTACAGAGGCCACTAATTTGCTGCTGGAGTACATGGAATCATTTGCATCATCGGTGAGTTATGAAATATGCTACAGGATCTATTTTCGTGTATTAGGATTTGTAGGTTTAGATAGGGCTTTGCAGCTTCTCATGGTCAAACTGAATATATTTTCGTGTATTAGGATTTGTAGGTTTAGATAGGGCTTTGCAGCTTCTCATGGTCAAACTGAATATAATATAACAAAACGTCTAGAACGTTGAAGTATCAAAATTATCACACAAAAGAATAAAACAAAGCGGTTGCAGTTAATATACCCTTAGGAGACATTAGACTAATCATAATTTTTGCGTTTGCAGTGATATGTTCTTGTTATAAGTTGTTGTTTCATAATTTTTGCGTTTGCAGTGATATGTTCTTGTTATAAGTTGTTGTTAATAGACTAATATGTTAGGACTGAAAATACTCCTTGGTTGCTTTCTCTTGTTAAAAACAGAAACCAGCAGAGGTACTGAAACGAAAAATATGTTAGGACTGAAAATACTCCTTGGTTGCTTTCTCTTGTTAAAAACAGAAACCAGCAGAGGTACTGAAACGAAAAAAGGTATCAGGAGTGTGGTTTCCTTACACAACAGTGGAAAGACTTTGGTGGGAGCTAGAGAAAACGATCAACTCAGGACGGATGATGGAGCAGTGCCAGAAGCTGAAGGGACAACTTCATGAGGCGTTACTAAATCACTTAAAGCTGGTATAATACATTTTGTGATGATAATAAATTAAGCAAATTTTGTTTGATCCGTCCAATAATGTTTGTTTGTTGTTTGGTGGGTTTGATTTGCTCAGCTGAAGGTGGATTCAGAAGATGCTGTATCATCTGCAACTAGTTGAAGAAAGAGTTGAAACTGGAAGGAGCCACATGATTTGATCGGTGTGAATAATTGTATCAGTTTTTTTTTGAAAGAGTTGAAACTGGAAGGAGCCACATGATTTGATCGGTGTGAATAATTGTATCAGTTTTTTTTTACTTTTTTAATTCTACTAAAAGCAAATTTCTTATGTTAGAGTGAATTTTGTATCATCATATGATAAACCAACGGTCAGGATATTTTACTGAAAACACGAACAAAATATGCAATTTCATTTGTCTTCTTCACATGCGTAGTGTATTAATGCACCACTGTTACGGCTACACGGCTACGATCATAATTTTTAAAAACTTTTTTTGTTACGGTTAAATAATAAAAATGGTTATAAATGATTAATTAATAATAATAATTACAGTTATAAACAGTTAGTTAATTATAATTATGGTTTTAAATGAAAACTGACATATACCGATAAATGAAAATTTATTTTTGATTCGGCTGTCATTTGATTTAAACCGATTTAAACCGAAATCATAGGCCAATATAGTTACAATTAGTTTTTTTAAGATTTTTAAAACAAAGTTTTACTCAAGAGGAAAAAAAAAGTTTACTCTAGCGTAAAAAAGAAAAAAGGGCTTTACTCTCTTTCTCTCACGAACGAGAACCCTAACATCATTCATCGAGCTCGCCGGCAAGATTTTTGGTTCACCGTGACAAGGTAAGGGTTTCTTCTCTTCTTTCTCTTTCTTCTTCCACTTCTTCTTCTCCTAAATAAACATGCATCAAAACCTAAAACTAAATTTGTTAAAACTGATTTTGAGAATGAAATCCCTCAAATTTTTAAACAAAATCACTACCAAATTAGTATTTGTGAAATTTATCCGTTCTGTAAGGATTGTATAATCTTACTCCTTTGGACTAGTCAAGATTTAATTGTAATCAATTTTGCTTTATTGTGTTTTTATTTGTCGTGGTTTAGAAATTCTTCACTCCGTAGGTTTTGGTGGTCTTGTTGTCCAGTTTGTTGGTTGATTTTTCATCTTGTGATTTTTATTTTTCATCATCTAAAAATGTTAACTTGTGTATATTTTCATATATCAGGTTCAAATTACAAATTAGAAGGTCTTAGTCATTTGGTATACCAATCAAGCCAATCCGATAAATGTTTCTCTGAACAGATTAAACTCTTTAACACCTTCCGCGGATTTTTGATACTGAATTAAATCTTTCTCTGTAATTTTGTAAACCCGTATGATTTTGCAGTTGTGAATGACCTCCGAAGCTTTCCAAACGGAATAAAACGTTCTTAACCGTAACCACTATTTGGTGTTATCACGATTATGGCAAGTATGATGGGAGATGATTGCAATTTAGATGTAATGCCTTCAAGGAAGAAGAAGAAGAATAAAGATTCCAATAAGGTAAAACCATAATTCAAACCCTTCCTCAATAATAATATTTTAGTGATTTTAATAATGATGAGATTTGGAAATCTGGACAGATGTATGATAAGCTGAACTCAAATAAGAACACGTTGCCGAGCAAATCTCGTAAACGGAAACTCAATTCAAGTAAGAACACAGTAC
>CM071720.1:8146239-8156997 GCA_036630335.1 Physaria fendleri | reverse complement strand
TTGTGAAATAGGCAGGTGATCCGCAAGTAGGCAGGTGATCCACAAGTGTGAAATTAAGCATCCATAGTCCTTGAAATGCTTAATTTCTGCTCTATCCTTCCTTTCGGTATATCAGCTCTCATAATCCATTTTTGTCCTGAAACGTTATAAAAAAAACAAAAAGAAATAAAAATATACTAAAAACACCAAAAAAGCTAGATAAAAACTGGAAAAATATTCGGTATATCAATCGACCCCGCTCTATACTACAAGTGACTATACCGTACACTTGCGGTTCTAAACGGGTTTAAACTCCCAGGTGTACTCTATAGTATTCCTGAGTGAAACCTGACTATGTTGGATGAGCAATCCGGCAGACATCATTTCCACATGCCAGATTTTGTTGAAAATCGTAGCATAAGAGGGTCCCTACTCCGATACCTGATCGAGCTCTCGTCGAAGAATGTCAAACCAAAGCTTATAACCAGATGAGACGGAGTAAATTCCAGAATCCGTGAGAGTCCTTGAATAACCATCTCATGATGTATATCCGCCTGGTTTAATGCTCAAAACTCGTCTTATATCCTCTTGCTCAATAACGTGTTGCAGAGTTTCCAAGGACCATTGATCACTTTGTTCCTCTTTGAAGTTTGCCAACATCCATTTGTGTTTATTGATATGGGGTTGAGCTTGTGATGGTCTAGGATACTTATCCACTAGCCATGGTTCTGGAGTTTGCCAACATCCATTTGTGTTTATTGATATGGGGTTGAGCTTGTGATGGTCTAGGATACTTATCCACTAGCCATGGTTCTGGCCACATACATACCTCTGTACCATTGCCTATTTCTCGTTTAAGGCCATATTGCATCAGTGTTTGGCTTGCCGTGATGCTTCTCCAACCGTACGAAGGCCTAGAGCCAATTTTAGCGGTAAGAACATTGTCGTTAGGGTAATACCTTGCTTTGAAAGTTTGGGCTAACAATCAATGGGGATTATCAGGTAGACGCCAAAGCTGATTACCCAACAATGCTAGATTAAACCCTTCGAGATCATGAAATCTCAATCCGCCTTCTTGCTTGCTTTTGAGTAACTTTTCCAAGCTACCCAGTGTATACCTCTTCCCGTTTGTTGATTTTTCCACCAAAATCGATCAAACTCTTTTGTAAGACGATTGATCATTCCTTTGGGTAGGTAACATGACATCACATAAGTGGGAATAGCAAAAGCAACTGCTTTAAGAAGAGTCTTTTTACCTCCTTGAGATAAGTATTGATTTTTCCATGAAGTAATATGATTCTTCGTTTTTTCCTCTATGAATCTTAACGTTCCTGGTTTTGAACCCACAAAAGCCTTTGGCAGTCCCAAATAAATTCCTTTACCATCGGTTTAATGAATCTCTGTCTCTTCTTTAATTATAGCTTTATCTTGATCTGTAATTTTTGAACAATAGATGATGTTAGATTTCTGAAAATTGACCCTCTATCCTGATGCTTCGCGGTAATCTTCAAGTATTTTCTTCATTATAATTAGTTGAGAATCGTGAATGGAACTAAAGAAGAGACTGTTATCGGCAAAGAATAGATGGGATATGGGTGATGCCTGTGCGGCGATTTGAAGGAATTCAAATCGCTGGTTCGTTGGTTACAAAATCCCAGAGCTATCATAGCATCTTTTAGGAATTGCCTTTCTACTCTGTCAAAAGCCTTCATCATATCCGTTTTGATCGCAATACAAAAAGCTGAAAATTGAGAGTTTGAGCTTAGAATTTAGATCTTATAAGATTAATATTCAAAACAATCATAAGAAAACTAAAAAGGAAACTTTCATTAAGGGTAAAATTAGATTATTATTATGATTAAGATCATGTGAGATTTGATGAGGATGATGAGATTAAATTTTTTCTAAGAATGCCATTCACTATCGTCCTGATTTCTTATCAGTGTATTTACTCCTCTCTAACGAATTCTTATTTATTATCTTTTAAATTGGAAACTTTTTTATACACAACAAATTAAAGGGTCTAACTAGTTGGTCCTATTGGTTATAGTTATAGCTTTACTTTTTTGTAAGATTCTGTGTGCCCTATTTTTAGAATGGGTTAATTGTCGAGATGCCATTATTTGGGAAAAATAATTCCACTATCTCCCTCCCTCTTCTCTTATATCCCTCTTCCAATATCTCTCAATTTAAAAATAAAAGTGGGTCGAAAATTAAAAGGAAAAAACAAACTTCAGCGGGCTATTCGGAGGCGACTCAACAAACTACAACAAACTTCAGCTATTTTGGTGGAGAACGCCGGCGATATGGTTTCACCGATGGGAGAGGGATCTCGTAGAGACGATGGAGGCGATCAAGCGTCTTTCTCGGCACGAAACAATCCTCTGTTCCATGGTAAGGAAGCGGATCAAGGTGAGGACGCCGTGGATTTAATTTCGGACGACAAGTTTCCTGTGCTTCGTGTAGCTCGTGCAGCTAAGTCGTCTAGTGTTAGTGTCGAAATTCAATCAAAGGAGCGTGAAGGTCTAGAAGGCGAAACTTCAAAAGATCTTCCGGCTAGTAAACCTTTTCTGCCTCCTACGAATTCAACCTTGAATTCAAGGGGGCCATCAGCTAAGCCTCTATACTCCAAAGTGGTTGATAATAACAATTATTTACCAAAATTTACATTTACATTGCCGGTGGTTTAAGGTGTTGTTGAAGCACAGATACCAAATTCCGTGTTGGAGGATGCGCCTTTGTGGACTGATCTTCTGGTGGGTCGGTTTCAGGATAGGTCTCCGTCGTTGAATCTAATTCATGATATCGTTAACAAGATTTGGAGTTTGGGTGATAAGAAGTTCAAAGTGGATGTTTATAAGGTGAATGATCGGATGGTAAAATTCCGGGTTCCGGATAAAGATAAGAGGAATTATGTTCTTCGTAGAGGAATGTGGAACATAGCGGGTCAGCCTATGGTCATCTCTAAGTGGTCTCCTATTGAGGAAGATGTGCCTCCTTCTTTTTCTGTCCTCCCCATGTGGATACATTTGAGAGGGGTTCCAAGGAAGTTGTTCACCAGGAAGGGTATAAGTTGGCTTGCTAGCGCAGCAGGAGAATCTAAATACCTTCACCAGGATACGTTACAGTGCAAAAATTTTGAGGAAGCAAAGGTTTTTGTTGAGGTAAATCTCCAAAAGGAGCTTGTTACGGAGTTTAAACTGGATGGGGTGGAAAAGCCAGTAGTATTTCAATATCCATGGCTGCCGAAATGTTGTTCTATATGTTCAAAATGGGGTCATGTCGCAGCTCGATGTAATAAGAAGGAGATAGTCAAGACTTCTACTGAGGAACAGGAAAATCCGAATGAGGAAAAAGAAGAGGGGGAAATTGAAGCAGTTCAGAATGTAGAAGAGTTTGCAAGGGTAGATGAGCGTGTTCATGAGGAAACAGTCGAAGCTGGTGTAGCTAAAGAGGTGGAGGCGATTAATAATGTTGAGAAAGCGGGGTCAGAAACGGATGAAACAAGGGGAGATGCAGAGGAGGAAGTTGTCGCGGAAACCGATCTAGGAGGAGGAATGCAAAACGGGGCGGATAAAGTGGCCAAAGGTGGGGTTTATGACGACCTTATTAAAGATCACCTGCGGGTGGTAGCTTCTATGAATTCCGAGAAAATTGATGATGCAAACGGGGTAGATGGTTCGGAGTGGCAAATAGTTACTTCTCCTTCACAGAGGAACCATATAAACCCGAAAGTTACAGTTCGGACATAGGAGAATTTTGGCACTCAATCGAGTTATCAGGTTCTTGCAAATATGGAGGATGATGAGGTTGTTAGACCGGTAGGGAAAGCAGCAGCGGTGGGGAAAAATAACCCATCGAATTGTTCCATACATACTACACGATCCTCAGCAAAGCAAAAATCTACGGCTACGGACGATTCGCAAAAGGGTTTGGGGCGAAAGTCCCGCAAACAGTTTTAATGTCTGGTTTTCTCTGGCAAAAGGGTTTGGGGCGAAAGTCCCGCAAACAGTTTTAATGTCTGGTTTTCTCTGGAATATTAGAGGTCTGAAAAAGAAAAGGGTTTGGGGCGAAAGTCCCGCAAACAGTTTTAATGTCTGGTTTTCTCTGGAATATTAGAGGTCTGAATAAGACTTCTAGGCACTCTATTGTGCGTTCTTGGGTTCAAAGTAATTCTTTTCGTTTTGGGTGTTTGCTAGAAACAAGAGTAAAGGAAAATAGGGTGGAGAGTATCAAGGCTAAGATTGGGTTGGGCTGGTCGCTTATAGCCAATTATGAACATCATGAGAATGGTCGCATCTGGGTGATTTGGAAGGAAGATGTGTGTGTTACTCCGGTATTTAAGAGTAGTCAGATGATTACTTGCTTGATAGATATTGGGGGTGGTACACCAGCTTTTTACTGTTCATTTGTGTATGCTGCTAATCTGGAGGAGGCTCGGAGGGAACTATGGAGAGATCTGAGAGATCACTATTTGTCTCCTTTGTTTCAGCAGCATCCTTGGTGGATTGGAGGTGACTTTAATGAAGTTCTTCATGTTGATGATCATTCCTTGACTATGCCGGTTGAGGGCTTTGGAGGAATGCGTGCTTTTCAGGATACGGTTCGCAATTGTGAACTTGTGGAAATGGCTACTCAGGGTCCTAAATTCACTTGGTGCAATAGAAGAGGTGAAGGATTAATCTACAAGCGACTCGATAGGTTGCTAGTAAACGACGTATGGCATAGCATTTTTCCTACATCGTATGTGGTGTTTGAAAGTGGTGGCTGCTCTGATCACTTGTGTGGGAGAGAAAGTGGTGGCTGCTCTGATCACTTGTGTGGGAGATTCTATTTCAGCTCTGTTCAACAAAGAAGGTGTTCGCCTTTCAAGTTCTCAAATATTCTTACTAAATATCCGGAATTCTCAAATTTGGTAAAAGATTTTTGAACCCAGCAACCCTCTCTCTTTATTTCCACCTCGGCTATGTATAGGTTTTCTAAAGCTCTAAAACGGTTGAAGGCCGGGTTAAGGGTGTTAGGAAAATCGAAACTCTACCAGATTTTGAACCAAGTTGCAGATGCTTATTCGGACCTGTGTTTACGTCAACAAGACTCCTTTCTTCATCCATCTCCGGCGGCTTTAGAGGTGGAGTTGGAGGCTTTTAGGCGATGGGAGGATCTTAGTACTGTTGAGGAGATTTTTCTCAGGCAGCGTTCAAAGATTCATTGGTTAGAAGTGGGTGATAAGAACAACCGGTCCTTCTATAATGGCCTTCGAGAAAGACATAAGAAAAATGCAATTAATGAGCTGTTAGATCGAAATGGAGTCCGAATTTTAGCACCTACTAGTATCAAGAATGAAGCGGTATATCACTTCAAAAAAAATTTGAATGACAGACCCGCCACCTACACAGATTCGTCGGTGGAGGAATTGGGTCCGCTTGTGGATTTTCGCTGTACTGATGTGGACCGCTCAAGCTTGATGCGGGAAGTAACAAATGATGAGATCAAAGCTGTGGTTTTTAATTTACCAAGAAACAAAGCTCCTGGTCCTGACGGATTCACTGTTGAATTCTTTATTAGTGCATGGGAGTTTGTGGGATCAGATTTCTTAGTTGCTATAAGGTCTTTCTTTGAGAAAGGTTTCTTACCTAAGGGAGTCAATTCTACAATTTTAGCCCTAATCCCTAAAAAGGAAAATGCTATTACAATGAAGGACTTCAGACCCATTTCTTGGTGTAATGTATTCTACAAATTCATCTCTCGTCTCTTAGCAGATAGACTTAAGATTTTGCTGCCGCGTATGATCGCTGCTAAGCAGTCGGCATTTGTCCCAAAGCATCTGCTTAAGGAGAATATTTTACTGGCAACGGAGGTAGTCAAGGATTACCATAAGGATAATATTTCTCGAAGATGTTCAATGAAGATAGACATATCTAAAGCTTTTGATTCTGTTCAATGGCCTTTCTTGTTAATGGTGCTCAGGGTGATGCATTTGCTAGAGGATTTTATCAGGTGGATAGAACTTTGTGTAACTACGCCATCCTTTTCGGTCCAAGTTAATGGGGAGCTAGCTGGTTATTTCAATAGTTCCAGGGGACTTAGACAAGGCTGTTCTCTGTCACCTTATTTGTTCGTTATTTGTATTAACGTTCTGTCCAGAATGCTGGATAAAGGTGCCAATGAGAGGATGTTCGGTTATCACCCTCGCTGTAAAGGCATTGGTTTAACACATCTATGTTTTGTAGATGATTTGCTGATTTTTGTGGAAGGAAGACGTTCATTGATTGAAGGAGTGGTGGCTATACTTAATCGCTTTAATAGACTATCTGGTCTTGCAGCTAACTTAGAAAAGAGTTCCCTCTTTTTGGCGGGTTTAAGCACTCAACAACGCAGTGATTTGTAATCAGCTTATCCTTTTGTGGAAGGGCATTGACCTGTCCGATACTTGGGATTGTCGCTGCTTCCGAAACGAATTACAAAGGATGACTACTCGGTTCTTGTAGAACGTATCCGAACCCGTCTTAGCTCATGGAGGGGGGAATTACAAAGGATGACTACTCGGTTCTTGTAGAACGTATCCGAACCCGTCTTAGCTCATGGAGGGGGCGATTTTTGTCTTATGCAGGGCGGGTGCAATTAGTTTCCTTGGTTATCTACGGTATTGTGAATTTCTGGCTAAGTTGTTTCCACCTTCCGGCGGCGGTATTGTGAATTTCTGGCTAAGTTGTTTCCACCTTCCGGCGGACTGTCTTAAGGAGTTGGAAAGTTTGTGTTCTTCGTTCATTTGGCATGGACCAGATTTAAAATCTTCCTCGGCTAAGATAGCTTGGGAAACGGTAGCGTTGCCTAAGGATGAAGGGTGTCTTGGTCTTCGAAAGTTTAGAGATATTAACTGTGTAAGTTCTTTGAAGTTAATTTGGAGGTTAGTATCCGGCTCGAATTCTTTATGGGCTAAGTGGGTATCTTCATACATTCTAAAAGGGAAATCTTTTTGGGAAGTCGATCATTCAACTCTTGGTTCTTGGATTTACAAAAAACTTTGGAAACTTCGTGATCTAGCAAGGAATTTACACAAGGTAGATGTTCTAATTTGGAGGTTAGTATCCGGCTCGAATTCTTTATGGGCTAAGTGGGTATCTTCATACATTCTAAAAGGGAAATCTTTTTGGGAAGTCGATCATTCAACTCTTGGTTCTTGGATTTACAAAAAACTTTGGAAACTTCGTGATCTAGCAAGGAATTTACACAAGGTAGATGTTCGATCTAGGCATGGAACTTCTTTTTGGTATGATGTTTGGTCAGATCTTGGACCTCTACAGATGCTGTTGGGCCACGGGGTGCTATAGAAATGGGGATCCCGAAAACTGCAACTTTGGCAGAGGCTGTTTTGTTCAGAAGAAGACGTCGTTATCGACATGATGCTTATCGTCAAATAGATGAGCAGCTGCAACTGGTTTCGCAGCGGACAAGGGAAGATATTCATTTGTGGCAGCGTACCCAGGACAAATACTCTGCGGAATTTAGTAGCTCGCACACTTGGTCTTTAATTCGCCAAAGTAATACTCGTGCTGGTTGGAAGAGTTTAGCATGGTTTTCTCAAGGGACTCCAAAGTATGCATTTATATTCTGGTTAGCTTGTTGGAACAGGCTGCCAAAGTATGCATTTATATTCTGGTTAGCTTGTTGGAACAGGCTGTCAACGATGGATCGGGTGTTAGTGTGGACGCTTCGGTTGATGCTAAGTGTGTCTTCTGTAATGTTTCGACGGAATCAAAGAATCATTTGTTTTGTATGCATTTATATTCTGGTTAGCTTGTTGGAACAGGCTGTCAACGATGGATCGGGTGTTAGTGTGGACGCTTCGGTTGATGCTAAGTGTGTCTTCTGTAATGTTTCGACGGAATCAAAGAATCATTTGTTTTTCGATTGCTCTATAACCAGCAATATTTGGCTCTCTCTGCTAGGTCGACTGCTAGGACCGACTCCTCCAACTAATTGGGACCAGATTTCGAGTTATATTCTGACAACTAGATTTCTAGGCAGTGAAGGTTTGGAGTCTTTGATATCAAGATTGCTACAAATGCTAAGACGTCACAATGCTTTACTCTTTCCTTCTAAAGGTTTCTTCTCACTCTAGGTTTCCTTTCTAAGATTTTAATGAGGCAGCTTTCTCTGGGGTTTTTTAGGGATCTCTCTTCTTCAATTATGTTTCAATGTAATAGTTAAAACTATGTATCCAAACGTTTGTTTGGTTGAATAAATTTAACATTCATTAAAAAAAAAAAAATATGTCATGTATAATAAGCAGTGATGAAAGAATGACGTGGCAAAGATGGACAGATATATTGATGAAACATTGAGAGACAGACACAAGTTGAGTGAAGCAACTGTCGAGAGAAGACATGACAAATAGGGTAACTGAAATTAACTAACCCTACCATTGCATTTTTATTTTATTAAAACAAAACTTTTAACTGCCCACAGAGTTTATGCCTCGAGAGCATGCCATTAAACAATTATTTCTACTCTACGACAAAACCTTGTGACTACACCACATACCACCTTTTTTCTAAGAAATAAATAATAATTTTTTAACATTATTTCTAAAGTTTTAGGCAAAAATAATGATAAACTGAAAAAAAAAAAAAAAGTATGAGGAAAATTGGCAGATCAATTTATCTAACTTTTCTTTAATATAGACATATAGTAATCAGCGTATGAGTACATAATGTACATTATTAGCTTTTTACACATAATTTTATTTGAGTGGCTGGAAGACTCATAATCCTTCATTATTATTCCTTCTTTTGGGACTTTAGCCCGATTATTTTTAAATAATTCAAGAGAGTTTTGAAAACTTTGTATCACTATTTATATACTTAGAAGACTATATCTAGAATTAAATCCACGTAATAAATCAAACAACCCATATATATATATATATTCAGCTTCAGTGTAGATATAGTTAAGTCGACAAAGAATGTTTTTTAACAAAAGAAAGAAAGGAAAAAAGTTACTTCAAGATTTATGATTTCAAGCAAAATTAAACAACCCTCATAGTTAATAATGACATAATCCTATCATAATCTTTTTTGAATAATAGAAAGTACAACAAGAAAAATAAATGCATCTATGATGAGTTTTCATGTATATATATGTGTGGATATAACAATTTAAGGAGGAGATAGAGAAGAGAAGTGTGGTATAATTGAGTAGGTGATGGACCCTCCTAAACCCAACCACCTTTGTCTCCATTTCCACCTTCCCATGTCCCTTAGAACATGGAGCAAATTATGGCATCTCTCTCTTTTTTTTTTTTAAAAAAAAAATCTTTTAACCTTCGTTTATATTTATGTTTACCCATTTCTGGTACTCATAATAATGGAAAGTAATATACAAAAGACAATGAAAAATTGAAAGCACAATTGACTAGACAAAAAACGTCCATATACTTTTCCCTAAATTATCTTTCATCTATTGCCATTTAATTAGGGGTGGGCACAATTACTTGCTACTTGCCCGACTCGTGAGGCTTGACTCGTACCCGTCTTGTAAAAGCAAGTACTCGTCCCGTTCAAGTCAAGTAACAAGTCGGATTTCGTCATTACTTGCAAGGCAGACTGCTAGGACCGACTCCTCCAACTAATTGGGACCAGATTTCGAGTTATATTCTGACAACTAGATTGGAAAAGGACGTGCGATTCATTCTTAAATATTCTTTTCAGGCGGCAGTTTATGTAATATGGACTGAAAGAAATAATAGACTACATGGTCAGATTCCTCAGGTTCAGGAGGTCATACTGAAGTTGTTAGATAAAGGAATAAGGAATAAGATCTCTTCCATGAAAGAACATGGTATTCTCTGGATGAATCGTGGATTGCAGGTATGGTTCTCTCGGAACTAAGATGCACTACAGATGTGCTGATGGCAGGGTAGCGTTTTGATGAGTCAAAGATCTAGGCAGTGAAGGTTTGGAGTCTTTGATATCAGTTTATGTAATATGGACTGAAAGAAATAATAGACTACATGGTCAGATTCCTCAGGTTCAGGAGGTCATACTGAAGTTGTTAGATAAAGGAATAAGGAATAAGATCTCTTCCATGAAAGAACATGGTATTCTCTGGATGAATCGTGGATTGCAGGTATGGTTCTCTCGGAACTAAGATGCACTACAGATGTGCTGATGGCAGGGTAGCGTTTTGATGAGTCAAAGATCTAGGCAGTGAAGGTTTGGAGTCTTTGATATCAAGATTGCTACAAATGCTAAAATGTCACAATGCTGTACTCTTTCCTTTTAAAGGTTTCTTTCCTTTTTAAGGTTTTAATGAGGCAGCTTTCTTTGGGGGTCTTTAGAGATCACTTTCACTTCAATTATGTTTTAATGTAATAGTCTGAAACTATGTTTCCAAACGTTTTTTTGGTTGAATAAATTTAACATTCATTCAAAAAAAAAAATTATATCAACAATTAGAAACTTAACAATTTAAATTTTAAAATTATTTTAATTAACAAACTTTTAAGATTTGTAAATATTTAGTTTCCAACTTTTTAATCGAAAATCAATTCTTAATAATCTAAATTAGAAAACTATAATTTAACGGTTGAGATCGAAAATACGTGATATGTGACGTAATCCAGTATTTTATCATGTTTCAAACCCTTCTTTATATAATAAGATTCCTTTTTTTCAACAACATTAAAAAATTATGCAATTTTATTAAATTGCTAAGAGATAGTTTTCTATTTTATTTAACATATTATTTTGTTTTTATTTTTTATAATAAATAATAGAT
>CM071720.1:8092875-8114486 GCA_036630335.1 Physaria fendleri | reverse complement strand
TTTAATTTAATTTTTTTTTTTTTTTTTTTTTTGTTAAAAAGGGTTTTTTTATAAAAAAATGATGAGGTAGACACTCTAGAATTTGAGAGTAAACTCCCTCATTATATTAATAGATTTTAAACCCAGAAAAATTGAAAATATTGATAAAATAATATATTGTCGGCCCCAGCAGATCCACCCGATCGCGGATTGAAAAAAAGAAAACAAGAAAAAAAAAAGACAACCTCGGACTTTAAGGTTTGTGGGACACACAACCAACCAACATTCCTGTTAATTCTTTATCTTCTTCGTTCGCCATTAATGGGGTAGCTCAAAACGAAAATCCAAAATTCGTCCTTGTTGCTCGTTTTCTCTCAAATCTTTTTCTTGTTTTCGATCTCGGAGCTTGTTTTGCGTGTTTGGAGGTGGTTTTTCATGAAAATGGAGACGATTCACCACAATGTAAGTCTCTGGTTTTGTTTTTTGGGTTTTAGAGAAAACCCATTTTTTTGCTCGTTGAAGCTCTATAACGTAGAATATAGTGTTAATTTATGTTTGTGATAGTTATGAAGCTTTATATTGGCTTAACGAAAGAGTTTTAAAGAGATTTGTGTGTGTTTGGAAACCCAGAAATATGACTACATTAACTGATACATCTGAATATAAGTCAGGGAAAAAATAACTGATACATCTGAATATAAGCGAGGGAAAAAATAACAAATTGATTTTTATAAATAAAAATAACTGATACATCTGAATATAAGCGAGGGAAAAAATAACAAATTGATTTTTATAAATTGCAGGGTGCAGGGAGTATTGGGCAGTGTTTGGTCATTCATTTCAATTATGAGGGTCAATATTCGAAAAAGAGAGATGAGATAATATGGTGTGGAAGAGGATGTTCATTATGCGCTTTTGATGAGTAGATCGGATGTCGTCTTAACATACAACGTGTTGTTGGAAATGATACGTTGTAAGATGGGGACAAATGAAAGAAATACGAGATGAAAGTGAGTTATTTCCCAACTGATATTGAACCCAAAAGACCCGTGTATATCTCCAATATGATTGAATTTCTTTGTTATTTGGAACCCATTGGTGGTAAACGCAATGGTGTATTGCATGTTGAGACGAAGACAAATATGGCAAAAGAATATCGCAGTAGCAATGCAAGTAACGAGATCAATGCTTCTTCTACTCGGGAAAATAATGGACATTCAGAGCTCTTACCAATGGTACCCCACGAAGAAGATGTCGAGAACTTGGATAATGGGGACGACACGAAAACTCATTTTGGTCAACATGACGACTTTGACGTTAGGGTTACGTTTAATGAAGAAGAGGAAGTTCCTGCTGTAGAATGAGATGATGATATGAATATGACAATAGCTCAAGAATTTGCATGCAAGAAGGATGTGCAAGAAATAGTGTACAAAGCTTCATATTTGAATTGTTTCTACTTCGATATATCGAAGAGTAATACTACACGTTACGTGGTTAGATGTTCTGAAGCAAAGAATGGATGCAACACGTTACGTGGTTAGATGTTCTGAAGCAAAGAATGGATGCAAATGGTATGTAAGGGCTACGAGGATTTCGAGGACGGACATTTACTTCATAAGGACTTACATCAAAATGCACACATGTTCTCGTGTATCTTCAGAGGCATTTGCAAAGAAAAGGAAAGGTACACTCCAACTAGTGGCGTCGGTTGTACTTGACCAATTTCTAGGGAAGATGAAAGTCCCTACTTCAAAAGTGTTGATCGGTATTGTTCATAGACTATATTCTCTTACGGTTTCGTACTCAACAACTTTATGAGAAAGAAAACCTAGCTATAGCTGAAGTTAGAGGTATCCCTGAAGAAAGCTATTTAAGGATGCATTCTTATTTGCACGTGTTGAAAGACAAGAATCTGGAAACAATTTCGACGTGGAAGTGGACGAAGTGGGTAAGTTTAAGTACATGTTCTTTGCCTTGGGAGCTTCTATCGAATGTTTTGCATAAGGTTATTATCATGGATGGGACTCACTTAAAGAATAGTTATGGTGGGGTGTTATTGGTTGCTACAGACCAAGATCCTAATCACCACCACTATCCTGTCGCGTTTGGTGTAGTTGACGGTGAAAAAGATGCTAGTGTTCGATGGTTTTTCAATAAGCCGAAAGTAGTAATACCGGATGAGGCTGGATTGGTGTTCTTCTGATAGGAATAGTAGCTTAATCAAGATGATAGAAGAGGTGTATCATTTATCTCATCACGGGTATTGTATATTCCACTTATCTCAGAATGTGAAGATGCACGCCTCGAACACCTCATCACGGGTATTGTATATTCCACTTATCTCAGAATGTGAAGATGCACGCCTCGAACACCAACAAATAGAAAGTGGCAGCAAAGTTTAGGGAAATGGCCCATGCGTATACAGAAGTGGAGTTTCTAATGTTTGCTAACGATTTCAAAACATCGTATCCAAGTGCATGAGAATATGTTGAAAGAAGTGTTTGCCCTAGCAAATGGCAAGAAGTTATTTTACGGGTGAGAGATACAACATGGATACGACTAATTGTACGGAATCTTTGAATGCGGTGTTTAGAGAAGCAAGAACATACTCTATCTTGCCAATGACTGATACAATTATCACCAAAATGGCCGAGTGGTTCAATAAGCATCGCCAAACATCTTCTGAAACTTACAAGTTGGTACCCTATATTGAGAAAATCCTTCACGAAAGTTGTACTCAAGCACAACAATTATCGCCGCTTGTTCTCAATAGTTACTATCTACAATTCCAAGTAATTGGAAGTGATGGAATAGGTCATTTTGTTGATTTGAGGACGAAAACGTGCACGTGTAAGCGTTTCGATATTGATAAATATCCCAGTGTCCATGCCATTGCTGCCCTGGGAGAGGCGAAAAAGAAAGGATGGACCAATGTGCAAATTCATCAGTTATACTCCAAGTATTATGGGATGACTTATTGGACAATGGCGTATTGTAGGACAATATTTCTCGTCCCACACATGTTTCAATGGGATGTGCCTGCCGACGTCTGTGCCAAGATTGTGCCGCCTCCCGATCGTGTGCTGCGTAAAAGAAGGCGCCAGGAAATTAGGTTTCCTTCAACTGGGAAGGCGCCAGGAAATTAGGTTTCCTTCAACTGGAGAATCAAGGCTTCGCCAAAGGAGGAAACAAACAAGTATGTATGATGAGTTACGTGTCTAGTTTTTTCAAAAATCTCGTGTGGTAGTTTCACAACTCTTGTGTGGTTGTGATGTTCTTAAAACTGTAGTGATGTTTGTGGTGTTGTTGTGTTTCTGATCAGGTTATTATGGAACTTTACCCTACTGTTTTTACAACTACCTGCGACTGTTAATACTATATACCATCATAATATAAAATGATTCGGAAATCTTTGAAAATAGGTAATTTAGATCATTAACAATCCATATAATCCATATAATCATAAATATTTAAAAAAATAAATGAAATTTAAAAAATGATGTTTTTGAAGCTTGGTGATCCAACCTAGACAATATAAGGGTTTAATACTCTCACATCATGCCAATTTGATACGAAATCAGATAAATTACGTTTTTCTAATTTTTTTCTTTCTATGAATCTCATTAGATCATTGTGTAATCAGTAAATATGAGAGATGCAACTAGGAAAAGACTTCATAAGCATCAATATAACTAAAAACCCTCAAAAAATGCAAAAACACAACTGTGAACAAATTTATATGACTAGAAACTGGTAAAAATTGTTTGTATATATTTGGTGGGTGGCGGCGGTGACGTGGCAATGTTGGCGCGCACGTGCCTTTTAATAGTATTTTTTTTTAAATTACTTCTTAAGATATACTTTTAATAGTATTTTTTTTTAAATTACTTCTTAAGATATATTACGAATGGGGCACGTGTAGTATTGTTCTTTATTTTTAGTCATATTTATTTTAATAAAATAAAAATTGGAATTTTCCCCGCTTAATGGATAACCATTTGATTAGTTTTGTTTTTAAGGCAAAATTTTCAAAAACATAACACAAATTCACTTAAAAACCTGGATACTCTAAAAACCTAAGGCAAATTGACATAAGAACATAAAAGACAACACAAAAAAACTAAATTAAGCATAACTTGTTCACATTTATAGCATAATCCAAAAGGCAATGTTCCAAAAACCAACTACCGAAATAAGCAATGTATAAAAAGCCAACAAGCGAAATAAACAACCAAATATTGTAATAATATTCCAAAAGACTTTCTCAAAAGAAAAACAACTTCAACCCCTTATGGCCTTCTTATTTGGCACTTGCAGTCAAGAGAGGGTTTTAAACTCCCGAGAAGCTATCTATTGGGTGAAACCTAGCACTCCGTCGTTCTATTGGGTGAAACCTAGCACTCCGTCGTTCTTGGGATAAACCCTGAGGATTCCGGCTGTGTCAGACTCCTAACCCGTTTTAAGGGTTTTACCAAATATAAAACGTGCTTTTTGAGTCATTTCAGGTAAGTTTGTGGCTATATTGGCCAAAAAATTCCAGAGAGGCAAAATAAGGCAAAAAGGCGTCAAATCAAATGTTTCTCTCCAAATCTATCAGCAAGCGGTCAAAGAATATCACCAAGCACTGACCAAAGGCTCAAAACTGCAATCTCGATGTATTCAACATGCAATCGGTCGGACATAAATCATATTGGACTGCTTGAGTGGACAATGTCCAAAAGGAAAGTTCAAGATGGAATCAGTCGAACATAAACCACATTTGACTAGTTGAGACGATTCTAGAAAGTCTGAGAGAAAAGATCAAAATGCAACATGTCGAATAAGAACCATATTCGTCCGGTTGAGAATAAAGAAAGTCTGAGAGAAAAGATCAAAATGCAACATGTCGAATAAGAACCATATTCGTCCGGTTGAGAATAATCCCAAAATGTCAAAAGCTACAGATCAAGATTCGACCGGTCGAATAAAAAACACTTTCGACCGATTAAGAAGATTGACAGCAGACCAAGAGCTAATGATCAAGATGCACCAGGTGAACACAAATTACATTCAACCAGTTGACCTTGTAAAATTCACTAAAGGTATTTCTGATATTTCCTATTTTAAGACATTTGTGCCTAATGTTTAACCTAATTTCTTCTATCTTATATAAAAGCAAACCCTACTCACCTAAGAGACATCATCCTACAATAGTTTTTCTACATTCTTTTGAATAAAAGTTAATGTTTCTCTTTCTATGTCTGGATAGTTTTCTTAGTTAAGTGCTAGGGTTTTTGAAGGATTCGTATGTTCTAATGATTAGACACAAACAGGATTTCAGTTTTTTACTCTCTTTCGATTCCTTGCCTTGTTGCTAGGTAGGACTTTTATCTTATTTCTGAATTCATGAATGATCTCTCATTCGTATAAAGCCAACTAGATTGACATCGAATCGAACATTGATTGATGGTTGGTATAGGCCTGCAATCACCATACTCGATTTAAACCGAAAAATATCGAGAATATCTTCGGTCTTGACCTTGTGGCTATCTCTAGTGCTAATTCACATTGGTGGCCACAAATCAATGCATTTGATGGGCAATCCGATATGTAAGACTCAGGAATGAGACGTTATTGATTTTAGTTACGTTAAGGATTGTGAACATATCAAGTATGTGCAATAATGCTTCTCTAGTATCACACTGAGAGCGAAAGTCAAGGTTTCGGTCAGAGAGAATGATCTTGTGATACTAGAGGCAATTATCAATTCTCAAGAGCCAATGGCGAAAGTCAAGACATTGGTTCTGAGAGAAAGAACCCACTTTAGATGATATATTCATGAAGTGATTGAGTTCTAAAAATGACAGTCGATGAATCCTAAATAGTTGTCTAATCTTAGTGGCAAGAATCCCTTGTTTTCTTATTACTTAATGGTTTTATTAATAGCTTTTTATTTTGCATGTTAGTTCATCTTGTGCTAAAACCCAAAACCCAAATAATATTCTTCTTTTTGGTTTTTTACTATCTTGCAGGAAGTTCACAATACATGTAACCTTGATATCTGTAGATTTGATCACAAAGTACTACTGCGAAGCACCGACCACTTTGTGGTTTCGAGTAGATGATGACTAAAATTGAAAATTTGGATATGGGATGGTCTAAAATAGGGTTTTATTGCTGCTTTACTTTCGTTTGTAAGCAAAGAGCTTCCTTGGTATATGTTTTTATCAATATTTAGATACTTCCTGGCTTTGTGGTGATTTCTTCATTAATTTTGATTGTCTTATGCGAGTTGAAGCTTTGGTACAGTGAGGAGAACTTTGGGTAATTGTTTCCAATGCCTAAGGTTGAGTTACTTTATTTGATTCTTTCCAAATTATGAATTAGTTTTAGGGTTTATTTTTGGAAATAACACTTTTTTGAAAATCTTATAAAAAATACGACCTGAGGAGAGAGAGTATATTTTCTTGTCTTTTTATGAGTTGAGATTACAAAATTAGCCCTCGATTACCAAGAGTAATCGTTGACACTTGATCGTAGACCCAAAAACCATACAAAAACATGGTAAATATGGTAAACAAAAACATGGTAAACAGCACAATCCAAGGGTAAAACAGTTTTTTCGCCGGTGGTATGGTCAATGATATGCCTAGGATTTTATGCATTATAACGCGCCGGTGGTATGGTCAATGATATGCCTAGGATTTTATGCATTATAACGTTATGTTTTGCAGGCAATTCATATCCTTTTGTGCATTTTAGGAGTCTTTTATAGGTCAGAACGTGGTCAAGACAAAGACATTGGTGGATGGAGCTGAAGAGAGGAAAGGAAGCAGACTGTGCAGATCCGGAGCATAGTTCGACCGAACTAGCTTTTGGTTCGGTCGAACTGGGGAGCTATTCGCCCGTCGGCGAGCCCTCAAACAAGCCCACAAGAAGAATTATTGGCGGGTCATTTTCAGCCTTCATCGGCGGTCGAACCAGAAGGAATTTCGACCGAACTATGGTCTTAAAGATTCTACGGAAGGAGCATTAATTCGACCGAAATGTTTATCTGTTTGGTCGAACGAGGGCGCGGAGCTTAATGCCCTTATTCGTCTTTTGACGCGAAGACCAATATTTCCCTATTTTTCTATTTATTTTCCAGAACCTATAAAAGGATAATGTTGTTAAGTTTTAATTATTCTACGCTTTACGTTCTTCTACTTTTGTTCTAGGGTTTTTGCTACTTTGTTTCTTTGAGATTTCAGAAGACTTTTGTTACTTTCTTTTGAAAATGAAATTCAGACTTCAAAACAATGATTTCCTGTGTTTTGATTGCAATGAGTAAGTAGTTCCTTAGTTCGGGTTTGGGAGATTCCAATAGGGTTTATGGCTGCAAACTGATTTAACACAAATAGGGTTTTTATTCTAACGTTATGTTTTGCAGGCAATTCATATCCTTTTGTGCATTTTAGGAGTCTTTTATAGGTCAGAACGTGGTCAAGACAAAGACATTGGTGGATGGAGCTGAAGAGAGGAAAGGAAGCAGACTGTGCAGATCCGGAGCATAGTTCGACCGAACTAGCTTTTGGTTCGGTCGAACTGGGGAGCTATTCGCCCGTCGGCGAGCCCTCAAACAAGCCCACAAGAAGAATTATTGGCGGGTCATTTTCAGCCTTCATCGGCGGTCGAACCAGAAGGAATTTCGACCGAACTATGGTCTTAAAGATTCTACGGAAGGAGCATTAATTCGACCGAAATGTTTATCTGTTTGGTCGAACGAGGGCGCGGAGCTTAATGCCCTTATTCGTCTTTTGACGCGAAGACCAATATTTCCCTATTTTTCTATTTATTTTCCAGAACCTATAAAAGGATAATGTTGTTAAGTTTTAATTATTCTACGCTTTACGTTCTTCTACTTTTGTTCTAGGGTTTTTGCTACTTTGTTTCTTTGAGATTTCAGAAGACTTTTGTTACTTTCTTTTGAAAATGAAATTCAGACTTCAAAACAATGATTTCCTGTGTTTTGATTGCAATGAGTAAGTAGTTCCTTAGTTCGGGTTTGGGAGATTCCAATAGGGTTTATGGCTGCAAACTGATTTAACACAAATAGGGTTTTTATTCTTCTGTGTCTCTACCTTTATCTGTTCGTACTGCTTAGACTAGATTAGCTACCTAGTTTATTGATCATAGGATAGATCTAGAACCTTAGCCGGTCGGATTTACTTGAACCTGATATTTGGTAGGCAATTTTTTCTCTGAGAACTGACCCTTCCTTTTAAGAGATTGTGAACAATATTAGACCTGAGTTTGGTAATGCATGCTAGTCTCTTAACACCTTTGCCTTCTTCAGATACTTTTCATAGGTTTATAGACATTCTAGGATAGTTGCACTTCACCACCATAGGTTTATAGACATTCTAGGATAGTTGCACTTCACCACTGACCCTGGAATAATAAATTATTAATGAAATAAAAAAATTATAAAATTCATCTATATATAAAAATATTATAGGTCTAATTTATAATTGTAAACTATCATTTAATTATAAAAATTAATTATAAAAGCCAATAATTAATTATAAAAGCCAATAAAAAAATCATGTATATTGTTAAATTGTGTTGTAATATCAAATTAGATTTGGATATGGAATATAAAAAAAATCATGTATATTGTTAAATTGTGTTGTAATATCAAATTAGATTTGGATATGGAATATACACCCATCTTTAAATTGATGTAATATTTAAATATATGATATGAATAATTAATTATTAGATTTGAATTTATGGTTAGACTTGCTATTTTATCTTAAAATATGTATTTCATCATCTTATATATATAATAAATGATTTATTATTATTTAATCTAAAATTTTCAAACTAATATTAAAATGAAAATTGAATCCGCGATGTATCGCGGGAGAAAATCTAGTACTGTTGTAAAATCAATGCTAATTTAAGAAACATGAATTCTCTGTTTCAGTTCCTTTTTCTTCCTTTTCTTTAATTGGTGCTCCTGTACATTTTTCCATTAAGATCTCTTTTTTTGTTATATGTGGTGATTGATTTTGTGTATACAATGATGAGTGATGACTTTTGGCTTCGATGTTAGATGAATTATCTGTTTTGTAGCTTTTGGCTTTCATTGATTGAAATGTGGATTAGAGTTTCATGGCTTTTGATTGTGGGTTGGTGAACATAGTTGAGTTTTTGCAATGTTCTGCTCCAAACTTACGAGCACAAAGTAAATAAAACTAAGAATCAATTATGAACTATAACACTTTTTTCTCAGAAGTTATGAGGAATATCACTTCCTCCTTTATTGACTGATAGGTCTCGAAAGCTTCTCAGGTTTCACCTAGTAAAACTAGGAGTTTAACCCGTCTGAAATACTGCAAGTGCCACAGCAAATGCGTTAGTAGTACAGATGGGATCGATCCACAAGGAGTGCAAAGGTAACGGATGCAATCAAGTCTTAAGTTCTCTCTAGATCTAAGCGTAGCAAGCAAATCAATGTGATGGCAGAAATAGCAAGCGAATAAAGTAAAACGGATGTAATCAATAACTAAAAAGCGCTAGGGCGTAGGTTGATTCCAGGGAATAGGCGTGCAATGATCTAACAACTATTCAGGGACAAAATAGGTACCGTCTAGAACTTGAAAACTAATGGTAATTTAAATATATATATATATATATATTTTGTTTTTTGAATATAAATTAATTTTAATTTTTTTAACATTTTTGATATATTTTTGATATTTTAAATACTCTTTACCTTTAATTATTAAATATGGTAGGAATATTCTAAATATAGGTATAAAAATTAATTTATTATTTATTTAAAATTAATTTATTTTAAATTAGTTATTAAATGTGGTAACAATATTCTAAATATAGGTATAAGAATTAATTTATTAAATATCTAAAATTAATTAATCTTAAAATATGACGTAACTACCCGTGAATATAAGGATAAAATCATATCTAAAATTAATTAATCTTAAAATATGACGTAACTACCCGTGAATATAAGGATAAAATCGGCAAATCCAAAATAGTATTTCACAAATACTATAAGAAGATAAGTAACCTTTTCGCAACCATCATGAATTAACATTTTGTAGTATGGAATACACCTCACACCATTGCTGCTACCAATCTTGTCGTCCAAGTGGTGTAGTCCATTAACCATTTTTGCCCATTTACTTATGAATCATCTCTAGTTCGTTAATCAATAGCTATCAATCAATTGGATCTGGAAATCAAAGTTTCAAACGAATTTGATAACGATAGGAAAAGACTTAAACCCTAACAACTTCAATGTACAGAATCAACGAGCTAAAAGATGAGATTGTGAACAAAACAAACAACAGAAGAATCGAAGATTGAGAGAGATGGGATTGAGAAATCACCATTGCCAACAAAACTAAAGAATCACCGTTGGCGACATTGAGAAGAAATAAAGATAGAGCGAGATATCAAGTCTATCACAACTAAAAATCAGGGGTAGTTTGGTCTTTTTAATAATGAGATACACTTTAGGGTAGCTGGACTCTCCCTCAAAAAGTGTCTCAAAAATCTAGTTTTTTCAGATACCTTTTCAAACTGAAGCTGGTTACAGTATCTGGAACAACATCTGATAAACTTACTACCCAAACGAACATATGTCAGGTCTCCGTGCTCAAACTCCTCTACCTGTTTAGTTTCTTGTTGTTAGTGTGACCTATTCGATTAGTTTTAGCTTTCCGTATAGTACTTGTTTGGAGTTATCGAAGTTTTCCTACGTTAGTGATTATTCCGTGGATTCTTCAGCTCGATTGAATCGTTTTTTTTTTCCTACGTTAGTGATTATTCCGTGGATTCTTCAGCTCGATTGAATCGTTTTTTAATTGTTGATTTTTTCTGCGGCATCCCACCTCTAATTCTCATTGGATTTATTCCTCAGTGGGATCAATATATCCGAATTATAAATCATCGTTATGTTGGTGAAATTAGGTACTATCAATCGCATTGAATATGGGTGGATAGTAACAAATTCTCAGTTTGTAAGTAGTTCTCTTCAGCACGATCACGATAACGATCATAAATTTTAGGAACTTTGGTTTGCATTAACAAGATGCACTATCTTAGATTCTTAATTCAAATTTCTCAAAACTTTAGAACTCAACTTTTTATGGAAGATTGAAAAGTTTTGTCAAAGAATATGTATCTGATCTTAGCTTATTGTATAAAATAGTCACGAAAGAATAATAAACATTAATATTGAAACACTTCAATGGACACGTCATCGTCATTTCCTTACAAAGAGCCGCGAGACGGTTCTTGACGACGGTGACGTTTACGGCGGCGTAAACCTTATCGGACGAATGAAGATACACCGCTCCTCTCTCTCCATTATACTCTCTCTTTTCTTCCAATCGCTTACTCTAGCTATAGCTCTCCATCCTTCACAGCCGGACGAATCCAACATCGCCGCAACGCCGATTCTACAGGTAATCAAATCAATCTTCGTATCCAGCTTTTGATCAGCTGACCTAATTTCTTTCTGTACATAGGATGTGCTGAAGGAGATATCGGTGAAGCAGAAGTGGAATCTGGAGGAGGTTAGGTTTTCAAAGCTGGAAATTAAGAAGCTTCGAATAGGTACTGGTCGGAGATTTGAGATCCGGATCCGATTAGGGAAGAGTCGAATCGTTTTCATATTTCCGGATGAAGTAACCGAATGGAGAAGAAGTGGCGGAGGAAACTCTTACTGTTCATTGGATTTTACATCAAAACTTTGTTATTGTGTCTCCCTTCAAACGCACAAAGTACAGAAAGTTATAAATAACTTTTTATGGAGGAATTTGGTTTTTGTGTTTTAATCTAAAACTGAAACAATATCAGTAGTTGTCAAGCAAAAAATCAACTTTCTGAGCATGGGAACTCCAAAAAATCTCTGCTTGGTTCTATTTGCAGCAGTAGCGTATGACAAGATTTGATACAATTGATGGTTATTAGCTATTTATTGCTCGGACTATGGGAGGAATTCTCATTCCTGGTCTCGAGCACATGAATGTTCTAATCTTCCTATTCCATTTGGTATTTTACATTAAACTATGCTATAGTGTGTCTTCTTTATGTACCAAAAGTACAAAAAGCTATGAATATTTGGTATTTTACATTAAACTATGCTATAGTGTGTCTTCTTTATGTACCAAAAGTACAAAAAGCTATGAATAATTTCTGTTGTCTAATGGGGGACTTGGTTTCTCTGTATGCAAACCTGTAAACCCAGATAGTGTCACTATAAACCTCTAGTTTGATCTTGAACCTGCAACTTCCTTTCCATGTTTTGAAGCTTTTGTTTGTGTGGAAGCAGCTTGTTTTGCCACTAATGACTTTGAGCTTATGATTTCTTTTCAGATGAACATTTCACATAGTGGTTTAAAACGAGTGCTAGTCAGTGAGGGCATCTCAGTAGAGATAAGGGAAGCCCAAGCAATCTCTCTTTTCCACTCATCCCGTCAAAGATACGCTGCTACTGTAGATATGAAAGAAGGAAATTATTTATGGTCATTTTTAGGCTCTGTGCATTTTTAGGCTCTGTGTGCGTACAAATGCCTCCCATACAAATTATAGGATCAGCTTCTTTGGTTGCCTTTAGGACTTCAAATGCGGATTCTCTAATCAAGACTTCTTACATATCCGATGAAGCACTCCATTTACATCCTGAAAAATGTTATTGTAAAGCCCACATGCACAGACAGCATCATTTACCAACTGATCTTCTTGGCTTGAAGATTGAAAAATTGGAAAAGGTTCTGAACACCTTAGAGAAAGGAATCCGGCAAACAGTAAGCTCTGTGACAGCAAAACTAAAGGCGTCAGGCATGGTACGGTTTAAGTTAGAGATCGAGAGAAGTATTGGGAGGAACGAGAGTATGATGAGTAAAAGGGCAGAGTGGAGAACAAAAGCAAAGATTGAACGGGTTTGGTTTGAGGTAACCGCAAAACTTGAAGGGGATAGGTTGAAAGCAGTGGGTATGAGAAAAGTAGTGCCTTTCATTGAAGTGGATACAGAAGCATGGAGCAGTTTGATGTCAAACATGTCATTCACAAAGTTTCCATCATTACTTGTTCCTCAAGAAGCTTTAACACTCGATGTTAAATGGTAAGCACCACATGCTTTGTAAGTAAATTTGTCTAAAGCTCTTTGTTTTTGTATTTCTTTTAATCTATTTACATTTTATAGATCTTCGAGAAACCATCATTTTAGTGAACTGTATTCACTCACCCTTGTATATTTACTTCCTGATCATAAAAGAATATATATCATGATAAAATGGTGAAAGGAGTTGTTAGGAATCATTGAATGAACCAGTGTTGCATTTTGAGGATACTTTAGAAGAGGTAGCAGCTCACACTAGCTCCTCCACTTGAGCTGGCTTAGGGTTCTGGGGTATTTCGGTCGCCTAAGTTTTTATTATAAATATCTGACCTATGTACCTAGAAAAATCATCTAGTAATCAAGAATCAAAAATTATATTCTCAGATCAAACGCTTCATAAAACCTATTTGCTCGGATCCACATTCGATCCCTTTAAGATAAAATCCTAATCCTGTACAGGAAAGCTATTCGCTAATAGGGAATGAAACTTTATTAAAAACTGTACAGAACTGGATTTCTGAATAATCTGAATAATTTGGAGAGTTATAGAGGATCACAATTTATAGTGAAAGGCAAAAAAATTGAAAACCCTAGATCAGAGGCTGGCTCGACCAAGCGTAGGATGGCTGGCTCGAGCTCAATGGAATAACCACTATCTGTTTCTTTGACCTTATCCTCTCGAATGAATATCTGTTCAAGTTCATTGAACCTTCTCAGCCCCATAAAAAAAGTGCTCGTCTAAGCAGAGATGTGTACTGCTTGACCGAGCCAGGTATGACCCAACCAAGCAGGTCTTCGAACGTTTTCTCACTGTATCATCATGTCTTGAGTCTTGAGAAATCTTCTAAGTGTTGGCTCTAATTAGTGTAATGAAGTCCCCAACTACTCTATGCTCCTTCAACTCCTGATTTCTGGTCTTTTCACCTTTTTTTTTTTTTTAATTTAGATTTTCTTTTCCTGATTTCTGGTCTTTTCACCTTTTTTTTTTTTTTAATTTAGATTTTCTTTTCTTCATTTCATGTAAGATCTCCTATTTACTGGATAAAAACTAAAGACAATGCCCTGAAAACACTTGAAGCAGGGTCAACATACCATTTAGTAGTTAGGTTTTAGGGTTTTTCAACGGAGTTTCATATTTATGAGTAAGACACACATAATTTTCTTTTTGGTTTCTTCCTCTATTGCTAGAATTTGATCTGATTTCTTTTTAATTTTATATAACATCTGAAAAGCGCAGTATCTGGTTGGGATTGACATTCCACTTATTCGTAAGCGTAAATCAGTATTGAAATAGTTACTAGGATTGACAAATCTGATCTAGGTTTTGGATCTGCTAGTCTATTCAAACTCATGTAACATCCAATAGTGATTTCTGGTTGGAATTGACAACCCCAAAATGCAATAAGAAATTTTGGTATGGAGTTTTGAATGTGATGGACTAATAGATTTGGATCTGCAACGAGAAGAAAGTACCTTTCAATTTCCATATAATTCTCGTCGAACAAAGCTAGGATTTAGTTAAGTATAATCGAATCCCACCTAGTTTCTATATACCAAGGGAAATTTTTATAGAGGGAATTGAGAACATCTATTTGTATCTTTACCTATGGCCAAACATATTGCTTAAACTATAACTAATGTTTGATTTATTTATCTGAGGTTAAAATCTTTAGTTCCTCACTGAGTATAGGTTTGCCTTAAAAGCATAGGTGAGTAATCCTTGCTAGACCCTAGTGAGTATAGGTTGTTTGCCTTAAAAGCATAGGTGAGTAATCCTTGCTAGACCCTAGTGAGTACAGGTTATGAACATATCGACAAAGCCGGCTTAGATGGTGGGGCGCGTGGGGCACCCGCCCCGGGGCCCAGGTCTGAGAAAAAAAGAATTTATAGGAAAGAGGGGCCCAAAAAAATTTTGTCGCTGTATTTATAGGGGTCCAAATTTTTTCTTCTTTTGTATTGAGGGGCCTCAAAAAAAATTTTTTTTGTTAAAGTGCCCAAAATATTTTGTTTTGCCCAAGGGCCCCCATCATATTGAGCCGGCGCTGCATATCGAGCAAGCACGCTAATGCTTATCGAGGATTCGAGGCTAACCAATAGACAATTTAGTGTATGCTTGTTGAAGATCTGAAAGGAGACTAAGTAGCTCATTGTCAATGATTGGTGGCCAAAGTAGATAAAGTAGCTAAGATCTGAAAGGAGACTAAGTAGCTCATTGTCAATGATTGGTGGCCAAAGTAGATAAAGTAGCTAACGCCTCAACAGGAAAAGTTAGTTATACATAAATTCTTGAGTTCGAGATTGATTCCTCAACTTTAACATCCTGAATAGTTGTCTAATTGTGAATCACTGAAACCCTGAAAATTTCTTGAAAAACGTAACGCCCATTATTAATTGCAATTTAATTCTTTATATTTTTACTCTATATTTTAATTGCTTTTTATTATTTTGAATTTAATTTATTCATCTTTAATTTACAACTTTTTATTTATTACTTTATCACTTTTTATCGATTTTACTTTTTGTTTAATTTTATATATATATCCTCTCCATCCATAATCCCTAACCTCTTATCTTCACTCTATCTTTTTATTGATCTACAAAAGAGCCTTGTAGTGTACCAATGATCCCTATGGATCGACCTCCCTCCGCACTATAAGTGAATTAATGTGCATTTGCAATCTAGATAGGTTAAACTCTCGGGAATACTTCTTAGTATCTCCCGGGTGAACTTGGAGGTAAGAAACCACCCCCATCATCCATCTACAAAAATATACCCGTTTTTGTTAATGTTAGTGACTTAGATAGTACTCCCTTTAAGTATCCCATGATCTACTTTTAGATAGTACTCCCTTTAAGTATCCCATGATCTACTTGACTATCTGATAATGTTCCCTTCATGGTTTCCCATGAACTCGTTGATCAAGCCCACTGCATAAGCTATATTTGGTCTTGATCCCACTATAGTATATATCATACTCCCTGCAATACTAGCATAGGGCACATCTTCCATAAGATCTGTCTCTGTGACTGATTCTTGTTGGCTTAAACGACTCAGTTGAAACTGGGACCCACTTAGCATCAAATATGTAAATGTCCTTAGAACTTGTGTTAAGGATTTTCATGTGAAAGCTTTATGACTCATTTCTTTCTGTTTCTCCTGGAGAAATGTGATTGGTAAGTCCCAAATCTTTCCTTAAGCTCCTTCACATTATTTAAATCCCTTGAATCTATTAGCATGCCTTTAACATATAGAACTTTGTCATCTACTCTATTTCCCTTGACATAGACACATGTATCATAAACACTTATGTGAAACTTTTGTTTCATCATAAGCCTATTAAAACTCTTCTTCTACTAGCACGGACTCTGATTAAGAGCATACAGAGAATTGAGTAGCAAATATACTTGACCTACTTTCTTTAGCTTCAAAACTTTCTGGCTAAGCCATGTATATTTCCTCTTTAATTTCCCATGAAGAAATAATGTCTTCACGTCTAGTTGTTCTAGTTGTTTCAACACTAGATCATAATGAAAAACAAGTGATTCTAATAGAAACATGTTTTACCTTCAAGCAAAAAAAACTAATTGTAATCAACTTCTTCCACCTGTGAAAATCCTTTTGCCACAAGTCTATCTTTGAATCTTATGTTCTTTATATTACCTATTCCTTGCTTTCTCTTATAAGTCCAATGATCTTTTTATCACTTCCTCTGTCCACAAGGATCAAAATTTCATTTTTGTCTAATGAATCCATTTCTTCTTATATATCTTCCTTCCATTTCTTCCAGTTTGAGTTTGCTTTAGCTTCTAAATATGAATGAGGCTGCTCATGATCCATTGAAGTTTTACATGCTAAAGCATAAGCAACAAAGTTATCATCAGAAAATAGAAGATTCCCTTTTAACTCTCTCCCTTGCCATAACATATTGTTCTAAGTTCTCTTTATTTGTTGCCACTTCTTCAGTATTATTAGGTAATGTGCTTCCTTCCAGATTTACTTGAGTGGTAGTTCCAGATGTTTTTGTAACTCCTCCTTGAACATGATCCTCTCTCTTTGGGTTACTGCTTTTACCTGGTTGAATTAAACCTGGATGAAACGTGACTCTTATTGGTGCTTGTAGGCATTTCTCATGTTTACATCTTCCTTTGTTACATCCTATAGACCAAGTCTTCACTGAAACAACATCTTTACCGATGATGCACTTTTGATCTTTTGGAAACAAAACACGGTAGTCGTTAATGCCTTAGGATAACCAATAAACAATCCTTTTGTGGCCTTAGGTTTTGTCTTTCTTTGTACTTAGTGCACATATGATACACATTAGAACGTTCTTGTATTCCAAAGTAGGCTTCTTTCTTGACTTAATTTTCTTAGGAAGCTTGAATTCCACATCCTAGTTAGGTGCTCCATTAATCAGATAGATAGCTGTTGTGGCTACTTTTGCTTAGATTGAGACTCCAAACCTGACTAAGCTAATAAATACCTAAGTTTCTCCATTATGGTGCAGTTTGTTCTCTTCGAAATGTCATTCTGATTCTGTTGTGGAGTATAAGCACAAGTTTTTTATTTTATAATCTGAATCTCCTTTCTCAACTCTTTAAACTGACTATTTCAGAACTCCAAGCCATTATCTATTCAAAGATTCTGAATCATTTTCCCAGTGTTTTTTCTCCACTTTAAACCTCGATTCTCTGAATTTCATGAAGGGTTCATGCATCCTTGGTTTTAAGAAACTTTATCCATACTTTTCTTGTAAAATCGTCGAAGTACTTGCAATCTCCTAGGATTAATGCCGTCAAAGGTGAGCCCAAAATTTCATAATGAATGTATCTTAACATATCCTTTATAACTATGCCTTCCTTTTATTAAACTCTACTTGTGAGAATTTCCTAGAACTCAATTTTCCAAAATCTTTAATTATGAGTATTCTCTTTTGCTAATATTCCCCTCTTTGCTAAAGTATTTATCCCATGAATACTCAAAGGTCTGAGTCTTGAATGCCATCAGGTTTCCCCTCTTTGCTAAAGTATTTATCCCATGAATACTCAAAGGTCTGAGTCTTGAATGCCATCAGGTTGTCATTTCTTTTTTGCTGCAACATTCACCTCTGGCATGATCACCCTTCCATTCTTATATCACCTTCTTGTCTCCGCTGAAAAAGTTTATTGTAATGTCTTTTATAGAGTAACTACATCTTGATAGCTTAAGCATTCCATATGAGATTAGGTTTCTTCCCATGGTTGACATATATCTTATGTCTGAAAGAATCATTGTATTACCTTCATCTGTAATTATCTTGATGTTTCCTTTTTCTTTCACCTCATTCTCGGTGTTATTTCACATAAACAATTTTCCACCTTTAGACTCTTCAAAATCAAACAGAAAGTTTTTATTCTGTGGTATATGGAATGTGCATCCCAAGTCAGAAACCCACTCATCTTTTAAATCTTGAATATTGGCTGTAAGAACCAAAGGCTTATCATCCATATAAGCTAAATTTGTTGCATTTGATGAATTTTCTTCATGTCCTCTTCCTCTTATTTTTGGACATTCCCTCCTACATTGACCATCAATTTCATATATGAAGCATCCCTTAGAGTTCTTGTTGTATCTTCCCCATAATTTTCCTCTTTACTTTAACTTTACTTTCTCGAGTATCTATGAACATTGTTTTTTTTTTCACCTCTCCCTCTTGTCTGGACAAATAGACCTTCACTTGAGCCCTTTGATAGCTTTCTACCTTAAATCAATAATCTTTTTTTAGATTGAGCCGCTGCTATGACTTCTCGAAGATTTACAAACTTCTTCCATATTTTTAAGTATCTTTCATTTGATCATACTTGCTTGATAGTTAGTTTAGCAATAGTACCGCTTGCATCTCATCGGTGTCCACTCCAGTATTCGAACGATATGCTATCACTTTAATGTAGTCATCAATATTCTCATCGAAACTTTTTTAGAATCTAAAACCTTAAAAGAAAAATATTTTAATTGTAGATGAATCATGTTGGGTAATGATGTTTCATGATTAAGTTTTCCTATCATTTTCTACATTGCGGTCCTAGTTTCGCAATTGATGATCTTGCGTAAAACTATGATACCCAAATTTATAATTAAGTTCTCTTTGAGTGTTTCACCTTTACTTGATCATTTCTTGAATTTTCTCTATCCCTTTAACATTTTCATCTTCTTGTTCAGGGTATGTCTTATTGTTGGTCTCCTCCTTAACAAGTGTTTCATCGTACATAATTTCTTTGAGATTTGAATGTCACAAATGGGTTAGCATCATCGCTTTTTTCCATATATTTATTGTACCACTGAATGTCTCTATATTTGCCTTATTTTTGTTGATGAACTTCTTGCGTTTTTAGATAAATCTGATATTATTTTTTTTGAATGAATGTTAAATTTATTCAACCAAAAAAAACTGTTTCCACAAAGGTTTAAAGAACGTAATTAAACACAATGGAAATCCTACAGAAATCAATGTGATCTCTGTAGTGCACCTACAACCCTTGTTGCCTCATTAAAACCTGATCAAGGAAACCCAGTGTGGGTAAAAAACCTCAAAAAGGAAAGAGTACAACATAGAGGTGACTTTAAAAGGCTCTCTCAATCATCCATGAGCTCTAAACCAAGTCTGCATTCCGTCTTGCATCTAATACAAACCTTGTTGTCGTATGGCTGAAATCTTGTTTCGAATCCCTTTATCAATCAACCGCATCAACACTTCCTTTGACTGAGGAATTTGACCATGGTGACGATTATTTCTCTCAATCCAAATAGAATAGACCACTGCTTGAGTAGTGTAATGAGCTAAAAACTTCTGAACTATTCCCAATCCAGGAGAAAGGAGATTGTTGAATAGTGTACCAATTACCACTATAAGATGACCCCAAAAGATTACCAATCAACTGTTTCCAAATCTCTAAAGCGAAAGAACACTCAAAGAATAAATGATCTCGAGACTCCGAGCAAGTACCACAAAGGAGACACATATCATCCACCGAGAATTCCAGAGTTTTACACGATCCAAAGTTGATAATCTGTTCCAACAAGCAAGCCAATAAATGAATTTTACACGATCCAAAGTTGATAATCTGTTCCAACAAGCAAGCCAATAAATGAAAGCAAACTTAGGAGTCGCTTGTGAAAACCAAAGCAAGCCAATAAATGAAAGCAAACTTAGGAGTCGCTTGTGAAAACCACACCAAACTACTCCAAGCGACCCTAGGCTGAACATCTCGAATCAAACGTCAAGTGTGCAAAATGCTATACTCCGAACTAAAACTATCCACCGTCCGCTGCCAAACATGCTTATCCCGACCCTCTCTTCCTGCCACGGGCTGAAGTACATCATCAATTTGATGATATAGATCAACTCGATATCGTCTCCTTCTTCATCTACACAAAGCCTCTGCAACTGTTGCTCGTAGTGATATACCTATCTCAATAGCTCCACGATCACCAACTAAATCATGGAGACAGCCCAAATCTGACCATACATCGTACCAAAATGATGTACCATGCCCTGAACGAACTTCAATCCTATGTAAATTCTTTGCCATTGATCGGAACTTAAAGAGTTTTTTATAAATCCACGACCCTAAACTCGAGTCTTTTGCTTCCCAAAACGTGCGACCCTTTAGAATATAGGATGAGACCCATTCACCCCAAAGAGACTCTTGAGAAGAGACTAGCCTCCATATAAGTTTTAAAGAACAAACACGATTGTTATCCTTAAACGAGACTAGCCTCCATATAAGTTTTAAAGAACAAACACGATTGTTATCCTTAAACCTTCGCAAACCCAAACCCCCTCCTCCTTAGGTAAACACACCTTTTCCCAAGATACTTTTGCAGCAGTTGTCTTCAACTCTGGACCATTCCAAATAAAAGCAGAACAAAGACCCTCCAATTGTCGTAAGCAATCAGCCGGCAAATAGAAACAAGACTGCCAGAAGTTGACAATGCCATAGATAACCGAACTAACTAATTGAACTCGTCCCGCAAAAGATAAGAATCGACCCTTCCAGGATCCTAGCTTTGTCCGAATCCTCTCCACCAAAATAGAGTAATCCTCAGCCATTATTCTTCTGGGAAGAAGAGGAAGACCTAAGTAACGAACAGGGAGAACCCCCTCTGTAAATGGGAAAGCAGCTTTAAGATCTTGTCGCTGCTGAAGAGTACCACCCGCAAGGAATAACGAGCTCTTCTCTAAATTTGCCATCAAACCAGACATACGACTAAATCGATCCAGTATGGCAACTACCCCTTCAATCGAATGTCGCCTACCCTCCAAAAAACAAGCAAATCATCTGCAAAACACAAATGCGTTAAACCAATACTTTTGCACCTTGGATGATAGCCAAATAAACGATCCTTAGCTCCCCTATCCAGCATTGTTGATAGAACATTCATGCAAATAACAAACAAATACGGAGACAGCGCTCCCCTATCCAGCATTGTTGATAGAACATTCATGCAAATAACAAACAAATACGGAGACAGCGA
>CM071720.1:8067229-8078060 GCA_036630335.1 Physaria fendleri | reverse complement strand
TTAGGTGGCCAAACAAACCCTTTATAAACCCTCCCCATACACTACTAAGTTTTCGATGTGAGACGTTACAATTGTGGTGCTCAAACCACTACAATCTAGCTGCGGAAAACCTCTTCTGACTTGGATCTACACCGGCCAAAACAATGGTCTTACTCTCATCCTTGTCAAAGTATCCTAACTGACCTAACAGTTCCAAATTTAAACTAAACGAACTTGAATTAACGGCCCTGAAACCAAAACTGAGCTGGCTAAACAATAGACTAAGTAGAGTGATGTCCAAGAACTAATCTGAGGCCCACAAGGTCATCATCTTTTTTTTTTTTTGAATAAATGTAATAAAATTTCAAACCAAGAGAAAAACTTGTTTTGGTACAATAATTTGAAAGCAACAACGTTACTTCATTGCTATTTTATCTTCACTCTACTTCTAACCAAGTTTCCATAGCTTTACACATTTCATTGCCTCGTTTCCATTCTCAGAATGATGATTCTGTTAAAAACCTGTTTCTGAATAAGTTTAGAAATGGTTAATTAATAGACTTCTTCCTTGACCTCCATGTTTCCTAAGATTTTTCTCCCACCAAATGTTGTATAATGAAACTTGAAGACAATATCGGAATTAGAAAATTCGGATCTTATCCTTCCCCAATCTTCGATCTAACAAATCAAACTCATCCCATGAGTAGCTAAAATTTCCTCCAAGTAATTTGATCATGAGTTGCTTCCAAATTACTAAAGAAAAATCACAAGTGAAGAACAAGTGATTCGCAGTTTTCTCCATGTTTTTGCATAATATGCAACTGGCATCTATCCCCGGTTTTCATATCTTGATTTGATCATTAGTGTTAAATCTATTCACACAAGCCAACCAATGAATAAAATCACAGTAGCGGCTTTAACCAAATATTCTTTGTCCAATTGTTTTTTTTTTTTCTTTTAAATTAGTTAAATTGGATTTTGTGGTTTAAATCCGGTTTAATTTAAGTCAATTATGGTTTGATTAAATTAAAACCAACGTTAAACCGTTTAGTGGGGAAATAGATATCAAACTTTCCATCTATGGGAAAATAGAGATGATGTGTTAATTTGGTGGATACTGAGATGAAAAGTTAGTTTGGTGGAAATATAATAAGATACCATACTTTTCGTTTCGAAAATAGATCGTTTTGCCGATGTTACTGGGTTCCAAGGTCATCGTCTTTTGTTTATTTAAAAAAGAAACATTTGGAAATTACTCCTATAAGATAAGACGTGTCGAAAACAATGTTTAAAAAATCATCAAGAAACATTTGGAAATTACTCCTATAAGATAAGACGTGTCGAAAACAATGTTTAAAAAATCATCGCTTGACCACGACTTTTGCAGATTAAGTCGGCAGTTAAATATATAATCGTTTTTAGGTCGGCAAGTATAATTATATATATAATTATAATAAAGGTACATTTTAAAATAAATATCTGAATGGTATCTATTACCCAGTAAATTCATCGACCAGTCACCACCACCACTCCCGGCGAAAATGGATGTGCGCGAATCAATCTCAAAGCAAAATGAAGTCTCTATGAATCTCGCCAAGCACTTAATCACCAACTTCTCTTCGAACTCCAACGTCATCTTCTCTCCGGCGTCAATCAATGTCATCCTCAGTATAATCGCCGCTGGATCCACCGGTGCCACCAAGGACCAGATCCTCTCTTTTCTGAAGTTCTCTTCCATCGATAAACTTAATTCATTCTCCTCTGATATCGTCTCCGCTGTTCTCGCTGACGGTAGTGGTATCGGTGGTCCTAAGCTCTCAGTGGCTAATGGCGTATGGATCGATAAGTCTCTCTCCTTTAAACCTTCATTTAAGCATCTCTTGGAAGATTCTTACAAAGCTGCTTCTAATCAAGCTGATTTTCAGACGAAGGTAATTATAATTCCTTGATTCTCCAAAATCGGATTCTGAAATCCCGATTTCTTGATTTGAAATTTGATTATGTTAAGATTTGTGTGGACTCTAGTAGACACAGTCAAAGAGACCAAAACATGAAGTTGTTTCTTAAATGTATCCTGAGGATCTGTATATGAGTATCTTTGCTTATGTATCTTGGTTTTTTGTGAAATTTTGGTGTTGTGTGATTTGATGTAATGATATGCATCTTGGTTTGTTTAAAACTATAGTGGTTTATGATTTGATGTACTGATTTGAGGATATGTGTTTTGTTCATTGATTCTTATTGCATCTTGATTTGTGTGAAATAGTGTGGTTTGATGTACTGGTAGGGTTTATATTCATGTTATTGTATCTGAAAGATGTGGGAGTGATGTTTTTGCGGGCTTGTGATTGATTTTTCTAATTAGTAGGGTTTATATTGATTAAATTTGTTTTGAAGGCGGTGGAAGTGATTGAAGAAGTGAATTCATGGGCTGAAAAGGAGACAAATGGTCTCATCACTGAGGTTCTTCCCGAAGGATCCGCTGACAGTATGACCAAGTTGATATTTGCAAATGCACTGTACTTCAAAGGCACATGGACTGAGAAATTCGATGAATCTTTAACGAAAGAAGGAGATTTTCATCTTGTTGACGGTACCCAAGTGACTGCACCATTCATGACCAGCAAGAAGAAACAATATGTAAGTGTTTATGATGGCTTTAAAGTGTTGGGACTTCCTTACATACAAGGACAGGATAAGAGACAGTTCTCTATGTACTTTTATCTCCCTGATGCAAAAAACGGATTATCTGACCTGCTGGGTAAAATAGTTTCTACTCCCGGGTTCTTAGAAAACCACATTCCACGCCGACAAGTCAAAGTTGGCGAATTCAAGATTCCGAAGTTTAAATTCTCTTTTGGGTTCGACGCTTCAGATGTTTTAAAAGGATTGGGACTGACTTCCCCATTCAGTGGCGGTCTTACTGAGATGGTTGAATCACCAGAGATGGGGAAGAATCTATGTGTATCGAATATATTCCATAAAGCGTGTATCGAAGTGAATGAAGAAGGAACAGAAGCAGCAGCAGCATCAGCAGGAGTTATAATGCTAAGGTCATTGACTACGATGGAAGAAATAGATTTTGTGGCGGATCATCCATTTCTAATGGTGGTAAATGAGAACATAACAGGAGTGATTCTGTTCATCGGCCAAGTTCTTGATCCGTTGCATTAAACTAAGGGTGGGTGGAGTCTACTGGGGTTTTACTAAATAAGAGTCTGTTATGAGTGGTGATTTGAGGACTCATCTTTATGCTACTTGCTTTGGTGACTGTAATAATAATAATAACATCCTTTAGTTCAACATCCTTTTATTTTGTACATTCTTATGTATTCAAGTTTTTATAACTCGATAATATCCTGTTTGCAATTGTTAACCATCTTTTCTTTCTCCATCACGATGAGAATTGATATAATTAAAAGGCTGTAAATCCAGGTACAATCTTGGCTCAACTAGAGAGAATTTAAAAATCGACAGAAATAACCGCCGAGGACAGGGACGACAGGTCGAACTTGGTTGTCGTGTACCGGTGGCTAACAAAGCCACTAACTTAACGGTGAGAGAGAACCGTCATCGGTCTTAGAAAGCCAAACATGAGATCGTTAACACAAAATCGGGTTGTTGGAGAACCGTCATCGGTCTTAGAAAGCCAAACATGAGATCGTTAACACAAAATCGGGTTGTTGACACAACAGAAATTGGAAATTATTTGATATTGAAACTAAAGAGAGAAATAGTTCAATAGAGCTTTATTGATGCAGAAAATAGAAAAAGGGGAAAGAGAAAGGTTGTGCTCAGAATAAGTCTAGATTTGTGTTTACTCAAATGATTTTCTATTAGATTGATTGTTAAATCTTAATGAGTATTACAAGAGTTTATGTAGGCAACAAGGAAGATTCTACACTATAGTGACTCATCATAACACGTCACAGATTGTGATATTTTCTGTTTTTCAGGTGTCCTTTGCGTGATCTTTCTGCATGTACTTTGTGATCACGAATTAGGCCTTATTATCACAGACTGGGTTCGACACATAATGATGGGCCTTGAGATCTTCTTCTTTACTTCGTTGCTCCTTCCTTGATTCATCTTAATATTCTAACAATCGGCCTCGTGTTTTGAGTATCCATGGCCGCCGTATAAAGATGAAGGAGCCTGATGTCTCGAGCTAGATTGAACACCTTAATAAATCCTTACTTAAAACACCGAGAGCATTTGATTATTAGGGTTCTAATTGATCAACATCATCATCGATGTAACAGAAATCCCACAAAAGCTTCTACGAAAGATAAGGATCGGAGCTGAAAACCACCGAGACAAAAGAACGAAAACCTTGAGTTCAAGCTTATATATAACATCCGTGATCCGGTTTAGTAAGTACCAGACGGTTTGTTTGGTTTAGTGGAGTAGATTGATCGATTCTTGCGAGGTCGGTTGACTTACGACATTGAATCGATTAGGACGTATCCGCAAGACCGTTTGATCTATCAGTTGTTTATTTTTTGAAAGGGTTTTATATGTTATTGGAAAATGTTCAAGGTTTATTAGACATTGAGTTTATGTTAGAGTTATTATTGGAATTATTTTAAGTTACAGTATAATTTTAATTAAAATTTAAACCCATTTAAATCTCAAAACCCCTAGTTTAGTCTTATAAATTTCGTGGCCTCTTACTAAAAACATAAGAGAAGATGTTGAGTTTTGGTTGTGGTTGGATGAGAGAAAAAAGCTTGTACATGAAGGAGATAGAGACAGATATGGCATGTTGTGGTAGATTTTGATGTTGTTGTATCAAATCAACTCCAAACACACTGAAATTTGGTAAAGTTGTAGACGCAAATCTGAAGCAGCATACACTCAAAGTTAGATCCCTAATTTATCTATGATCATATCGTTCTTATCATTTGAGGATAACTTCTTGGCATATAGGGCTTGCTTTTCAACGGTCAAGGCTAGAATTGAAAGTTTGTTGAGTTATGGGAAGAATGAACTATTGTATTGCTGATAAATTCAGTTTTGTAAGTGCTTAATTAAAAGTATAGGACACATTAGTGTTGAATCTCTTCTTTTGTCAAGGTGAGTGCAGTACCGTAGCTAATCTGGGTAATCATTTAAATGATGTATATATTTTGTATGTTGTATGTTGTTTGGGCTGATTGAGTTGTCTTGTTAGTGTTGCTATAGTTGTTGTTTGCTAGTAAGTATCTTGTGTTATTTATATGCTGAAATTTATTTGATATATCTGTGTGTATAGCTGTGAGACGGGTCGATCGCCTCACTCAGTATTTATGAAATACTGAGGCATCTATTCGTTATGGTGCAGGTATTAGCAGATTTTTTTTGTGGAGCTCGTGGGACTACAACTGAGGAGAGGATGACATACTATGGTCTTTTTTTTTTTTTGTTTGGTCTGTATTTTTTTTTTTTTTTGTTTGGTCTGTATTGATTGCTATAATTTAATCAATTTATAGGGTTAGTTGAATAAAATGTGAAATTGGGTGGTTTAGCGGTATAGATCTTAAAGAAGTAGGGAAGGGTTATTTTGATTTGTATCAGAGCGGAGTTGGTTCTTGGACACTTCCGCTGTGCTTAAATTGGTTGACGTTGATATGTCATCTTCCCAGCCAAGTGATTACACGGTAAGTCTTAATTATTGTTGTTGTTTGCTTGCTGTTTTTTAAAAAGTTTTTGTTGTTGTTCTTTATTGCTTGCTAATTTATGGAAAACTTAGCAGGTTATATTGTGTTTCTTGCTAAGCGATGAAAAACTTAGCATGAAGTGCCGTTGTAGTTTTTGCGGTTTTGCTGAAAAATTGTCCTTTGGAGCAACAAAGATCGTTGTATTAGTGGGGCGTAGGGATTTTGCTTGCAGCGTTGAGATGAAAAAAGCAGTTGAATGTGAGCAGTTTTTGGTCTGTCGAGTGTTCGGAAAAGTGCAAGGTGGACCATGCAGTGCAAAATTTGGAGACTACGGTAACACTTAATGGAAAGAGATGGTTGCTGAGAGAGCTCTTGTAGTTATGTTTTAAGCGGAGTCGCGAACAGTGTTCGGGAGTTGGTGCTTTTCATGAGGCGATTTGGAGACCATGATTTACAGGACTTGGAGGTTCCATCTTATACTAGCTAGGGATACGGTTTTACTAAGGCTTGGACTATGCCAATCCAATACAACCGGCTTAGGTTTTATGGGAACTTGAGTTTGGAACCTACTGTCTCGGATGTATAAGCGTTTGGGATTGAAGGTAAACTAGTATTAGGGCGGACTGTTCGAGTCTTGGGGCGATTTTGTGTTCCTAGTTCTCTTGTTGTTTAAGTTATCTTGTAATAAATGCTCATTTTCAAGATAAAATTAATCTGGAATCATACCTTGAGTACTTTTATAGGATAACTATGCGAAATAATATCTTATGCTGGAAATCTTGTTGGACGAGTCATGCTTGACTTTGTCATTTTGCTGGATTAAACCTTTTTGGGTTTTGAGCTGATGATAGACTGAAGGTTTAGTCAATTTTTATCAAACCAAGTGAAATTTTTGTTGAGAGGAGCCGTTAGTGTTCTAATAACCAAGTATAAATCACTGCCGAGTTGTGCGCATATTTAGGAAGTATGTCTAATTAGTTGGGCGATGTGGTGTGCTGAGCTGTCGACGGTAGGACATTGCTAAACACTTTATGTGTTAGACTGTGATAAGATTTTGCCATACGCGGTATCAAGCTGCATTTGCTGGGATTTTACCCCACACATTCTCGAGTTGTGGTGATGGGATTTTACCCCACACTTACCTGAGTCGCTTTTATTAGGATTTCACCCTGCAGTTAACGTTGCAGGTATTAGGGTTTTATCCTAAGTTGTAATGGGGAAGTACGGTGGTCAAATCCTGCCCAAACCGGTGCGCTATACGTACAAAGTTATAGTTGGTTACAGAGAAAAGAGTAAGCTGGAATTGTTGTTAAGAGGAATGTTGAATGTTGATTATGTTGTGTTGTGGTTGTGTTGAAAGCTGTTAGCCACGTTGGTTGACTTACGACATTGGACCGAGTAGGCCTAAACGTATCTGCAAGACCATTTGATCCGTCAGTTTTTTATTTTTTCAAGGGTTATATGTTATTGGAAAAGGTTTTGGCTTTATTAGATATTGATTTTATCTTAGAGTTATTATTGGGTTTAGTTTAAATTACAATATAATTTTAATTAAAACCTAAGCCCATTTAAATCATAATATCTCAAAAAACCCTAGTTTACTCTTATAAATTTTGTCGCCTCTCGTACTAAAAAGATAAGAGAAGATGATGAGTTTTGTTGTGGTTGGATGAGAGAAAGAAGCTTGTACATGAAGGAGATAGAGACATATCTGGAATGTTATGGTAGAAGTTGATGTTGTTGTATCGAATCCAAACACACTGAAATTTGGTGGAGTCGTAGACGCGAATCGGAGCAGCATGCACTCAAAACAAAGTTATATCTCGAATTCATCTATAGTCATATCGTCTTTATCATTTGAGGATAGCTTCTTGGCATTTAGGACTTGCTTTTCAATGGTTAAAATTAGAATTGAATGTTGCCTGAGTTATGGAAAAAATGAACTATTGTATTGCTGATAGTTCAATTTTCTAAGTACTTAATTAAAGGCCTAGGACTCGTTAGTGTTGAATCTATTCTTTTGTCAGAATGAGTGCAATACAGTAATTTATCTGGATAATCATTTAAATGATGTATATATATTGTATGTTGTTTGCTGCTGATTGATAAATTTATAAATTAAAAACTAATTATTTAATTGATGTTTTAATAGTTGGCTTCGAATTTAAGAAGTCTTGAATTATAATTACAATATACATTAAATCAATTATAAACTAGATAAGTTTTCTTGACAAAAAAAAAAAAAATAGCCACGTTGGTTGACTTACGACATTGGACCGAGTAGGCCTAAACGTATCTGCAAGACCATTTGATCCGTCAGTTTTTTATTTTTTCAAGGGTTATATGTTATTGGAAAAGGTTTTGGCTTTATTAGATATTGATTTTATCTTAGAGTTATTATTGGGTTTAGTTTAAATTACAATATAATTTTAATTAAAACCTAAGCCCATTTAAATCATAATATCTCAAAAAACCCTAGTTTACTCTTATAAATTTTGTCGCCTCTCGTACTAAAAAGATAAGAGAAGATGATGAGTTTTGTTGTGGTTGGATGAGAGAAAGAAGCTTGTACATGAAGGAGATAGAGACATATCTGGAATGTTATGGTAGAAGTTGATGTTGTTGTATCGAATCCAAACACACTGAAATTTGGTGGAGTCGTAGACGCGAATCGGAGCAGCATGCACTCAAAACAAAGTTATATCTCGAATTCATCTATAGTCATATCGTCTTTATCATTTGAGGATAGCTTCTTGGCATTTAGGACTTGCTTTTCAATGGTTAAAATTAGAATTGAATGTTGCCTGAGTTATGGAAAAAATGAACTATTGTATTGCTGATAGTTCAATTTTCTAAGTACTTAATTAAAGGCCTAGGACTCGTTAGTGTTGAATCTATTCTTTTGTCAGAATGAGTGCAATACAGTAATTTATCTGGATAATCATTTAAATGATGTATATATATTGTATGTTGTTTGCTGCTGATTGATAAATTTATAAATTAAAAACTAATTATTTAATTGATGTTTTAATAGTTGGCTTCGAATTTAAGAAGTCTTGAATTATAATTACAATATACATTAAATCAATTATAAACTAGATAAGTTTTCTTGACAAAAAAAAAAAAAATTTCTGCGGTGCCTGAAGCAATGCATCGCTCCATTTAATTAGCTGTTGATCGACGAATTAGGCGCTAAAGACTCGTCGTTCTTTTCTCCTCTCTCTTTCTTTTGTTCTCTCTCTCACTATTCAGCGAGTCAAGTTTATAGTTGATTACTTTTGTTTGCTTTCCTTCATCGCTCTTTTGCTTTGGCATCAGTGATTGTTGTGTTTTGTTGCATGGATTCACTATCCAATGTCGTTATGCTCGGTTCTTCTGCACCTGCAGTGACTGGATCTTGCTGGTTCTTGTGCTTCCTTTTCACTTTTTCAGTGCTATGCTATGCTACTGATGATATAGTGAAGCAAGCTTTATCTTCAGAGTTTCACGGCCAGTGGCGGATCTAGGATTAATTCTTATTGGGGGCATACACAAAAATATATAACAATAGTTAGGTTTCATTGTCAAATTTTAATTTTAATGGGGTCATTTTAGTTTTTTCTACGGGGGCAGTGAAATCTAACCTTAATAATTAACATAGTTTTATAAAAAAATTACTGGGGTCATATGACCCCACCTTAACCTATGTACGTCCGTTTCCCATCAGAGATGATATACTTGGTTTTGTCGGAGCCTCTAGTTCGACATTCCTTGTGATGGCATCTTTCACGAGCCTCTGGTTCGGCGTTCTTCCGTCACTGGCATCTTTCACGTGCCGCCTCTTGATGTCCCTCCTCGTCACGTATCAAGGAGAGTTGCTACGCCTCCCATATGGTTCCACGTGCAAGTGTGTCGTAATAGCTTGGATGTGTTGTGGTGTACGATTGCATTAGTGCATTAGGCTTGGACCGATTTGCTCTTCTATCTTAGCTTATGTAACGTGTAATCGGGCATAGATCCTGTGTAGCTAACCGCCATCGCGCTTAGACTGTGACCATCTCCATTGCAGGTATCTGGCAAAGTTTCTCCAAAAAAAATTAATAATAAAAAAAAGTTAGAAAGGAGAGAGACTGTAATTGAGGTCCTTATTTCAGGACTTTCTTTTTGGTCAACCATTTGTTTTCATTAGATTACTCTTAATAGTTTGTTACATAGCCAATAGTTTTTAGCCACACAGGCTTAAAAACAAAAGACAGATTAATCTTAAGCACTAAAAACCCATAAGGGGGAAAGCTCAAAAGCCCAAATCTGAAACTAAATCTTAACTGCTTCATAGAAGCTAGACTGGTTTTTAAAGCCCACCTAACTAAATCATAAAAATTAGTATTGGAGCCCATATGTCTTGTAATCCCATTAGGGTTTTGATACTCTTTCATCTCCTTTACTTTGCAGCCGCTCAAATCGCCGGTGAAAATGAACAGTGTACGAACGGTGACCTGCGGCGGCTCGTGAAGATGCCGATCAGGAGCTTTTGGTTGCAGCGGAGAGAAATGTCTGGTATTACATCCACATACAATGAATCCAGGGGAAAACGCCGTCAAATGACGGTTACAGGACCGATTAAAAATCGGAGACGATCTCCGGTTGCTATGACCGGGACATGCCAACAAATCTGGATCTTGACGTTGTTTATAGCCGGATCCGACAGTGGTTACCAAACTCAAACGAGGAGGATACATTGAAATGCTTAGAGAGTTTACTTAGAGAGTTTAGCTTAGTGGTTGCAAACCTTACCCGATAAATCAAGGTTGAGGCTGCCGTATCTGCGAATCGACTGCGACCTACAGTCATACCGGAGGAGATGGTCGTGACAAAGGTGGAGGCGGTGGTGTGAACCCGAAAAGAGCTTAACTTCGGGGTGGAACTGAGATGACCAGAGACGAGGAGGAGGAAGAAGAAGACAAACCTGAGGAGCCGAGGGCGACGCCGGCGAAACGCGACGCCGCCCAAGGCTGGCGGAGGAAGATCGGCGAGCAGCTTCTTAAGTCCCTAGGGTGATGTGCCAGAGAGAGAACTTCTTTTGGCTTGTATGGTTTACGTTATAGTTTTTGATCCTACACTGTCATCTATTAAATGGCTAACTTTTTTAATTCATGTTTTTTTTTTTATTAAACAATTAAGCTTCATTAAAATATTGTTTTTTTGTGGATTTAGAAACCCATTTGAAGAGTTGA
>CM071720.1:8050730-8061561 GCA_036630335.1 Physaria fendleri | reverse complement strand
TCAACTCTTCAAATGGGTTTCTAAATCCACAAAAAAACAATATTTTAATGAAGCTTAATTGTTTAATAAAAAAAAAAACATGAATTAAAAAAGTTAGCCATTTAATAGATGACAGTGTAGGATCAAAAACTATAACGTAAACCATACAAGCCAAAAGAAGTTCTCTCTCTGGCACATCACCCTAGGGACTTAAGAAGCTGCTCGCCGATCTTCCTCCGCCAGCCTTGGGCGGCGTCGCGTTTCGCCGGCGTCGCCCTCGGCTCCTCAGGTTTGTCTTCTTCTTCCTCCTCCTCGTCTCTGGTCATCTCAGTTCCACCCCGAAGTTAAGCTCTTTTCGGGTTCACACCACCGCCTCCACCTTTGTCACGACCATCTCCTCCGGTATGACTGTAGGTCGCAGTCGATTCGCAGATACGGCAGCCTCAACCTTGATTTATCGGGTAAGGTTTGCAACCACTAAGCTAAACTCTCTAAGTAAACTCTCTAAGCATTTCAATGTATCCTCCTCGTTTGAGTTTGGTAACCACTGTCGGATCCGGCTATAAACAACGTCAAGATCCAGATTTGTTGGCATGTCCCGGTCATAGCAACCGGAGATCGTCTCCGATTTTTAATCGGTCCTGTAACCGTCATTTGACGGCGTTTTCCCCTGGATTCATTGTATGTGGATGTAATACCAGACATTTCTCTCCGCTGCAACCAAAAGCTCCTGATCGGCATCTTCACGAGCCGCCGCAGGTCACCGTTCGTACACTGTTCATTTTCACCGGCGATTTGAGCGGCTGCAAAGTAAAGGAGATGAAAGAGTATCAAAACCCTAATGGGATTACAAGACATATGGGCTCCAATACTAATTTTTATGATTTAGTTAGGTGGGCTTTAAAAACCAGTCTAGCTTCTATGAAGCAGTTAAGATTTAGTTTCAGATTTGGGCTTTTGAGCTTTCCCCCTTATGGGTTTTTAGTGCTTAAGATTAATCTGTCTTTTGTTTTTAAGCCTGTGTGGCTAAAAACTATTGGCTATGTAACAAACTATTAAGAGTAATCTAATGAAAACAAATGGTTGACCAAAAAGAAAGTCCTGAAATAAGGACCTCAATTACAGTCTCTCTCCTTTCTAACTTTTTTTTATTATTAATTTTTTTTGGAGAAACTTTGCCAGATACCTGCAATGGAGATGGTCACAGTCTAAGCGCGATGGCGGTTAGCTACACAGGATCTATGCCCGATTACACGTTACATAAGCTAAGATAGAAGAGCAAATCGGTCCAAGCCTAATGCACTAATGCAATCGTACACCACAACACATCCAAGCTATTACGACACACTTGCACGTGGAACCATATGGGAGGCGTAGCAACTCTCCTTGATACGTGACGAGGAGGGACATCAAGAGGCGGCACGTGAAAGATGCCAGTGACGGAAGAACGCCGAACCAGAGGCTCGTGAAAGATGCCATCACAAGGAATGTCGAACTAGAGGCTCCGACAAAACCAAGTATATCATCTCTGATGGGAAACGGACGTACATAGGTTAAGGTGGGGTCATATGACCCCAGTAATTTTTTTATAAAACTATGTTAATTATTAAGGTTAGATTTCACTGCCCCCGTAGAAAAAACTAAAATGACCCCATTAAAATTAAAATTTGACAATGAAACCTAACTATTGTTATATATTTTTGTGTATGCCCCCAATAAGAATTAATCCTAGATCCGCCACTGGCCGTGAAACTCTGAAGATAAAGCTTGCTTCACTATATCATCAGTAGCATAGCATAGCACTGAAAAAGTGAAAAGGAAGCACAAGAACCAGCAAGATCCAGTCACTGCAGGTGCAGAAGAACCGAGCATAACGACATTGGATAGTGAATCCATGCAACAAAACACAACAATCACTGATGCCAAAGCAAAAGAGCGATGAAGGAAAGCAAACAAAAGTAATCAACTATAAACTTGACTCGCTGAATAGTGAGAGAGAGAACAAAAGAAAGAGAGAGGAGAAAAGAACGACGAGTCTTTAGCGCCTAATTCGTCGATCAACAGCTAATTAAATGGAGCGATGCATTGCTTCAGGCACCGCAGAAATTTTTTTTTTTTTTGTCAAGAAAACTTATCTAGTTTATAATTGATTTAATGTATATTGTAATTATAATTCAAGACTTCTTAAATTCGAAGCCAACTATTAAAACATCAATTAAATAATTAGTTTTTAATTTATAAATTTATCAATCAGCAGCAAACAACATACAATATATATACATCATTTAAATGATTATCCAGATAAATTACTGTATTGCACTCATTCTGACAAAAGAATAGATTCAACACTAACGAGTCCTAGGCCTTTAATTAAGTACTTAGAAAATTGAACTATCAGCAATACAATAGTTCATTTTTTCCATAACTCAGGCAACATTCAATTCTAATTTTAACCATTGAAAAGCAAGTCCTAAATGCCAAGAAGCTATCCTCAAATGATAAAGACGATATGACTATAGATGAATTCGAGATATAACTTTGTTTTGAGTGCATGCTGCTCCGATTCGCGTCTACGACTCCACCAAATTTCAGTGTGTTTGGATTCGATACAACAACATCAACTTCTACCATAACATTCCAGATATGTCTCTATCTCCTTCATGTACAAGCTTCTTTCTCTCATCCAACCACAACAAAACTCATCATCTTCTCTTATCTTTTTAGTACGAGAGGCGACAAAATTTATAAGAGTAAACTAGGGTTTTTTGAGATATTATGATTTAAATGGGCTTAGGTTTTAATTAAAATTATATTGTAATTTAAACTAAACCCAATAATAACTCTAAGATAAAATCAATATCTAATAAAGCCAAAACCTTTTCCAATAACATATAACCCTTGAAAAAATAAAAAACTGACGGATCAAATGGTCTTGCAGATACGTTTAGGCCTACTCGGTCCAATGTCGTAAGTCAACCAACGTGGCTATTTTTTTTTTTTTTGTCAAGAAAACTTATCTAGTTTATAATTGATTTAATGTATATTGTAATTATAATTCAAGACTTCTTAAATTCGAAGCCAACTATTAAAACATCAATTAAATAATTAGTTTTTAATTTATAAATTTATCAATCAGCAGCAAACAACATACAATATATATACATCATTTAAATGATTATCCAGATAAATTACTGTATTGCACTCATTCTGACAAAAGAATAGATTCAACACTAACGAGTCCTAGGCCTTTAATTAAGTACTTAGAAAATTGAACTATCAGCAATACAATAGTTCATTTTTTCCATAACTCAGGCAACATTCAATTCTAATTTTAACCATTGAAAAGCAAGTCCTAAATGCCAAGAAGCTATCCTCAAATGATAAAGACGATATGACTATAGATGAATTCGAGATATAACTTTGTTTTGAGTGCATGCTGCTCCGATTCGCGTCTACGACTCCACCAAATTTCAGTGTGTTTGGATTCGATACAACAACATCAACTTCTACCATAACATTCCAGATATGTCTCTATCTCCTTCATGTACAAGCTTCTTTCTCTCATCCAACCACAACAAAACTCATCATCTTCTCTTATCTTTTTAGTACGAGAGGCGACAAAATTTATAAGAGTAAACTAGGGTTTTTTGAGATATTATGATTTAAATGGGCTTAGGTTTTAATTAAAATTATATTGTAATTTAAACTAAACCCAATAATAACTCTAAGATAAAATCAATATCTAATAAAGCCAAAACCTTTTCCAATAACATATAACCCTTGAAAAAATAAAAAACTGACGGATCAAATGGTCTTGCAGATACGTTTAGGCCTACTCGGTCCAATGTCGTAAGTCAACCAACGTGGCTAACAGCTTTCAACACAACCACAACACAACATAATCAACATTCAACATTCCTCTTAACAACAATTCCAGCTTACTCTTTTCTCTGTAACCAACTATAACTTTGTACGTATAGCGCACCGGTTTGGGCAGGATTTGACCACCGTACTTCCCCATTACAACTTAGGATAAAACCCTAATACCTGCAACGTTAACTGCAGGGTGAAATCCTAATAAAAGCGACTCAGGTAAGTGTGGGGTAAAATCCCATCACCACAACTCGAGAATGTGTGGGGTAAAATCCCAGCAAATGCAGCTTGATACCGCGTATGGCAAAATCTTATCACAGTCTAACACATAAAGTGTTTAGCAATGTCCTACCGTCGACAGCTCAGCACACCACATCGCCCAACTAATTAGACATACTTCCTAAATATGCGCACAACTCGGCAGTGATTTATACTTGGTTATTAGAACACTAACGGCTCCTCTCAACAAAAATTTCACTTGGTTTGATAAAAATTGACTAAACCTTCAGTCTATCATCAGCTCAAAACCCAAAAAGGTTTAATCCAGCAAAATGACAAAGTCAAGCATGACTCGTCCAACAAGATTTCCAGCATAAGATATTATTTCGCATAGTTATCCTATAAAAGTACTCAAGGTATGATTCCAGATTAATTTTATCTTGAAAATGAGCATTTATTACAAGATAACTTAAACAACAAGAGAACTAGGAACACAAAATCGCCCCAAGACTCGAACAGTCCGCCCTAATACTAGTTTACCTTCAATCCCAAACGCTTATACATCCGAGACAGTAGGTTCCAAACTCAAGTTCCCATAAAACCTAAGCCGGTTGTATTGGATTGGCATAGTCCAAGCCTTAGTAAAACCGTATCCCTAGCTAGTATAAGATGGAACCTCCAAGTCCTGTAAATCATGGTCTCCAAATCGCCTCATGAAAAGCACCAACTCCCGAACACTGTTCGCGACTCCGCTTAAAACATAACTACAAGAGCTCTCTCAGCAACCATCTCTTTCCATTAAGTGTTACCGTAGTCTCCAAATTTTGCACTGCATGGTCCACCTTGCACTTTTCCGAACACTCGACAGACCAAAAACTGCTCACATTCAACTGCTTTTTTCATCTCAACGCTGCAAGCAAAATCCCTACGCCCCACTAATACAACGATCTTTGTTGCTCCAAAGGACAATTTTTCAGCAAAACCGCAAAAACTACAACGGCACTTCATGCTAAGTTTTTCATCGCTTAGCAAGAAACACAATATAACCTGCTAAGTTTTCCATAAATTAGCAAGCAATAAAGAACAACAACAAAAACTTTTTAAAAAACAGCAAGCAAACAACAACAATAATTAAGACTTACCGTGTAATCACTTGGCTGGGAAGATGACATATCAACGTCAACCAATTTAAGCACAGCGGAAGTGTCCAAGAACCAACTCCGCTCTGATACAAATCAAAATAACCCTTCCCTACTTCTTTAAGATCTATACCGCTAAACCACCCAATTTCACATTTTATTCAACTAACCCTATAAATTGATTAAATTATAGCAATCAATACAGACCAAACAAAAAAAAAAAAAAATACAGACCAAACAAAAAAAAAAAAAGACCATAGTATGTCATCCTCTCCTCAGTTGTAGTCCCACGAGCTCCACAAAAAAAATCTGCTAATACCTGCACCATAACGAATAGATGCCTCAGTATTTCATAAATACTGAGTGAGGCGATCGACCCGTCTCACAGCTATACACACAGATATATCAAATAAATTTCAGCATATAAATAACACAAGATACTTACTAGCAAACAACAACTATAGCAACACTAACAAGACAACTCAATCAGCCCAAACAACATACAACATACAAAATATATACATCATTTAAATGATTACCCAGATTAGCTACGGTACTGCACTCACCTTGACAAAAGAAGAGATTCAACACTAATGTGTCCTATACTTTTAATTAAGCACTTACAAAACTGAATTTATCAGCAATACAATAGTTCATTCTTCCCATAACTCAACAAACTTTCAATTCTAGCCTTGACCGTTGAAAAGCAAGCCCTATATGCCAAGAAGTTATCCTCAAATGATAAGAACGATATGATCATAGATAAATTAGGGATCTAACTTTGAGTGTATGCTGCTTCAGATTTGCGTCTACAACTTTACCAAATTTCAGTGTGTTTGGAGTTGATTTGATACAACAACATCAAAATCTACCACAACATGCCATATCTGTCTCTATCTCCTTCATGTACAAGCTTTTTTCTCTCATCCAACCACAACCAAAACTCAACATCTTCTCTTATGTTTTTAGTAAGAGGCCACGAAATTTATAAGACTAAACTAGGGGTTTTGAGATTTAAATGGGTTTAAATTTTAATTAAAATTATACTGTAACTTAAAATAATTCCAATAATAACTCTAACATAAACTCAATGTCTAATAAACCTTGAACATTTTCCAATAACATATAAAACCCTTTCAAAAAATAAACAACTGATAGATCAAACGGTCTTGCGGATACGTCCTAATCGATTCAATGTCGTAAGTCAACCGACCTCGCAAGAATCGATCAATCTACTCCACTAAACCAAACAAACCGTCTGGTACTTACTAAACCGGATCACGGATGTTATATATAAGCTTGAACTCAAGGTTTTCGTTCTTTTGTCTCGGTGGTTTTCAGCTCCGATCCTTATCTTTCGTAGAAGCTTTTGTGGGATTTCTGTTACATCGATGATGATGTTGATCAATTAGAACCCTAATAATCAAATGCTCTCGGTGTTTTAAGTAAGGATTTATTAAGGTGTTCAATCTAGCTCGAGACATCAGGCTCCTTCATCTTTATACGGCGGCCATGGATACTCAAAACACGAGGCCGATTGTTAGAATATTAAGATGAATCAAGGAAGGAGCAACGAAGTAAAGAAGAAGATCTCAAGGCCCATCATTATGTGTCGAACCCAGTCTGTGATAATAAGGCCTAATTCGTGATCACAAAGTACATGCAGAAAGATCACGCAAAGGACACCTGAAAAACAGAAAATATCACAATCTGTGACGTGTTATGATGAGTCACTATAGTGTAGAATCTTCCTTGTTGCCTACATAAACTCTTGTAATACTCATTAAGATTTAACAATCAATCTAATAGAAAATCATTTGAGTAAACACAAATCTAGACTTATTCTGAGCACAACCTTTCTCTTTCCCCTTTTTCTATTTTCTGCATCAATAAAGCTCTATTGAACTATTTCTCTCTTTAGTTTCAATATCAAATAATTTCCAATTTCTGTTGTGTCAACAACCCGATTTTGTGTTAACGATCTCATGTTTGGCTTTCTAAGACCGATGACGGTTCTCCAACAACCCGATTTTGTGTTAACGATCTCATGTTTGGCTTTCTAAGACCGATGACGGTTCTCTCTCACCGTTAAGTTAGTGGCTTTGTTAGCCACCGGTACACGACAACCAAGTTCGACCTGTCGTCCCTGTCCTCGGCGGTTATTTCTGTCGATTTTTAAATTCTCTCTAGTTGAGCCAAGATTGTACCTGGATTTACAGCCTTTTAATTATATCAATTCTCATCGTGATGGAGAAAGAAAAGATGGTTAACAATTGCAAACAGGATATTATCGAGTTATAAAAACTTGAATACATAAGAATGTACAAAATAAAAGGATGTTGAACTAAAGGATGTTATTATTATTATTACAGTCACCAAAGCAAGTAGCATAAAGATGAGTCCTCAAATCACCACTCATAACAGACTCTTATTTAGTAAAACCCCAGTAGACTCCACCCACCCTTAGTTTAATGCAACGGATCAAGAACTTGGCCGATGAACAGAATCACTCCTGTTATGTTCTCATTTACCACCATTAGAAATGGATGATCCGCCACAAAATCTATTTCTTCCATCGTAGTCAATGACCTTAGCATTATAACTCCTGCTGATGCTGCTGCTGCTTCTGTTCCTTCTTCATTCACTTCGATACACGCTTTATGGAATATATTCGATACACATAGATTCTTCCCCATCTCTGGTGATTCAACCATCTCAGTAAGACCGCCACTGAATGGGGAAGTCAGTCCCAATCCTTTTAAAACATCTGAAGCGTCGAACCCAAAAGAGAATTTAAACTTCGGAATCTTGAATTCGCCAACTTTGACTTGTCGGCGTGGAATGTGGTTTTCTAAGAACCCGGGAGTAGAAACTATTTTACCCAGCAGGTCAGATAATCCGTTTTTTGCATCAGGGAGATAAAAGTACATAGAGAACTGTCTCTTATCCTGTCCTTGTATGTAAGGAAGTCCCAACACTTTAAAGCCATCATAAACACTTACATATTGTTTCTTCTTGCTGGTCATGAATGGTGCAGTCACTTGGGTACCGTCAACAAGATGAAAATCTCCTTCTTTCGTTAAAGATTCATCGAATTTCTCAGTCCATGTGCCTTTGAAGTACAGTGCATTTGCAAATATCAACTTGGTCATACTGTCAGCGGATCCTTCGGGAAGAACCTCAGTGATGAGACCATTTGTCTCCTTTTCAGCCCATGAATTCACTTCTTCAATCACTTCCACCGCCTTCAAAACAAATTTAATCAATATAAACCCTACTAATTAGAAAAATCAATCACAAGCCCGCAAAAACATCACTCCCACATCTTTCAGATACAATAACATGAATATAAACCCTACCAGTACATCAAACCACACTATTTCACACAAATCAAGATGCAATAAGAATCAATGAACAAAACACATATCCTCAAATCAGTACATCAAATCATAAACCACTATAGTTTTAAACAAACCAAGATGCATATCATTACATCAAATCACACAACACCAAAATTTCACAAAAAACCAAGATACATAAGCAAAGATACTCATATACAGATCCTCAGGATACATTTAAGAAACAACTTCATGTTTTGGTCTCTTTGACTGTGTCTACTAGAGTCCACACAAATCTTAACATAATCAAATTTCAAATCAAGAAATCGGGATTTCAGAATCCGATTTTGGAGAATCAAGGAATTATAATTACCTTCGTCTGAAAATCAGCTTGATTAGAAGCAGCTTTGTAAGAATCTTCCAAGAGATGCTTAAATGAAGGTTTAAAGGAGAGAGACTTATCGATCCATACGCCATTAGCCACTGAGAGCTTAGGACCACCGATACCACTACCGTCAGCGAGAACAGCGGAGACGATATCAGAGGAGAATGAATTAAGTTTATCGATGGAAGAGAACTTCAGAAAAGAGAGGATCTGGTCCTTGGTGGCACCGGTGGATCCAGCGGCGATTATACTGAGGATGACATTGATTGACGCCGGAGAGAAGATGACGTTGGAGTTCGAAGAGAAGTTGGTGATTAAGTGCTTGGCGAGATTCATAGAGACTTCATTTTGCTTTGAGATTGATTCGCGCACATCCATTTTCGCCGGGAGTGGTGGTGGTGACTGGTCGATGAATTTACTGGGTAATAGATACCATTCAGATATTTATTTTAAAATGTACCTTTATTATAATTATATATATAATTATACTTGCCGACCTAAAAACGATTATATATTTAACTGCCGACTTAATCTGCAAAAGTCGTGGTCAAGCGATGATTTTTTAAACATTGTTTTCGACACGTCTTATCTTATAGGAGTAATTTCCAAATGTTTCTTGATGATTTTTTAAACATTGTTTTCGACACGTCTTATCTTATAGGAGTAATTTCCAAATGTTTCTTTTTTAAATAAACAAAAGACGATGACCTTGGAACCCAGTAACATCGGCAAAACGATCTATTTTCGAAACGAAAAGTATGGTATCTTATTATATTTCCACCAAACTAACTTTTCATCTCAGTATCCACCAAATTAACACATCATCTCTATTTTCCCATAGATGGAAAGTTTGATATCTATTTCCCCACTAAACGGTTTAACGTTGGTTTTAATTTAATCAAACCATAATTGACTTAAATTAAACCGGATTTAAACCACAAAATCCAATTTAACTAATTTAAAAGAAAAAAAAAAAACAATTGGACAAAGAATATTTGGTTAAAGCCGCTACTGTGATTTTATTCATTGGTTGGCTTGTGTGAATAGATTTAACACTAATGATCAAATCAAGATATGAAAACCGGGGATAGATGCCAGTTGCATATTATGCAAAAACATGGAGAAAACTGCGAATCACTTGTTCTTCACTTGTGATTTTTCTTTAGTAATTTGGAAGCAACTCATGATCAAATTACTTGGAGGAAATTTTAGCTACTCATGGGATGAGTTTGATTTGTTAGATCGAAGATTGGGGAAGGATAAGATCCGAATTTTCTAATTCCGATATTGTCTTCAAGTTTCATTATACAACATTTGGTGGGAGAAAAATCTTAGGAAACATGGAGGTCAAGGAAGAAGTCTATTAATTAACCATTTCTAAACTTATTCAGAAACAGGTTTTTAACAGAATCATCATTCTGAGAATGGAAACGAGGCAATGAAATGTGTAAAGCTATGGAAACTTGGTTAGAAGTAGAGTGAAGATAAAATAGCAATGAAGTAACGTTGTTGCTTTCAAATTATTGTACCAAAACAAGTTTTTCTCTTGGTTTGAAATTTTATTACATTTATTCAAAAAAAAAAAAAGATGATGACCTTGTGGGCCTCAGATTAGTTCTTGGACATCACTCTACTTAGTCTATTGTTTAGCCAGCTCAGTTTTGGTTTCAGGGCCGTTAATTCAAGTTCGTTTAGTTTAAATTTGGAACTGTTAGGTCAGTTAGGATACTTTGACAAGGATGAGAGTAAGACCATTGTTTTGGCCGGTGTAGATCCAAGTCAGAAGAGGTTTTCCGCAGCTAGATTGTAGTGGTTTGAGCACCACAATTGTAACGTCTCACATCGAAAACTTAGTAGTGTATGGGGAGGGTTTATAAAGGGTTTGTTTGGCCACCTAA
>CM071720.1:7975292-7986307 GCA_036630335.1 Physaria fendleri | reverse complement strand
TGGTGATGCTGATTCAAGCATAATAAGGGAAACATGGGCTAGACTCATTGACCAAGCTCTTTCACAAGGCGGTATAGCTGAAGCCTGTGCAGTTCTCAAGAGAGTCGGATCTCACGTATACCCTGGTGATGGAGTTGTTCTACCGCTCGATGCTTTTTGCCTACACCTTGAGAAAGCTGCACTTGTAAGCTCCACCTTCTAGTTAAATTGTTCGTTACATTCCATCAGATTATGAAATGAAAATTTGAGTACATATAACGTGGAAAAATTTACAGGAGAGCTTAGAGAGGAATGAATATGTTGGGGATGAAGACATACCCCGAGCTCTTCTAGCCGCTTGCAAAGGCGCAGCTGAACCTGTAAATATGTTGGGGATGAAGACATACCCCGAGCTCTTCTAGCCGCTTGCAAAGGCGCAGCTGAACCTGTACTCAACGCTTATGACCGTTTATTATCCAATACAGCTATTGTTCCATCCCCAAATCTAAGACTCCGACTCCTTCGTTCAGTACTAGTCGTACTCCATGAATGGGCAATGTCTGTATTGTCAGACAGAATGGGCTCGAGTCCAGCCAGGTCTTCTCTAATACTAGGTGGCTCGTTTGCGCTAGAGAACAAAGCTTTTCTTAACCAAGGTGTGAGTCCAGCCAGGTCTTCTCTAATACTAGGTGGCTCGTTTGCGCTAGAGAACAAAGCTTTTCTTAACCAAGGTGTACGTGATAAGATAGCTAACGCTGCAAACCGGTACGTTTCTCTTTAATCATTTTTGATTTAATTTGTTTCGGTTTTCTTGTCCGTTCTTAATTCTGAAAAACCCTACGAACAGGTATATGACAGAGGTAAGGAGACTGGCTCTGCCACCAAACAAGACGGAAAATGTATACGCAGGTTTCAAAGAACTTGATGAGTCTCTCTTAAGTCCATTCTCCTTCTGATTCATCCATCACTCTTCTTTTTTTCCTTCAACTATTTAGATTGCATCCTTTTTTACTTAGCAGCTTTCTTGTAACTTTAAACTACAGTAGGGGTGAAATTTCACACCCCTATTTAGTCTTCAGAGAGAATCAAAATATGAAAATGAGAGAAACAATTTAATAGTTCCTCTTAATTTGTATTTTTCCTACTATTGAATGTTTGTTGTTGTTAGTTGATTATTCAATTGACCTGTGATCTCTCTATTCAATTCATGTCCACTTGTGCAACTACTACTCTTTAAGTTGTTTGCAAATTGAATAGACAAAAAAAAGAAGCTGAAACTAAAATCTTCTTACCAAAGCCCCACAAGGACTTTTCTTATGTCACTTATTAGTGAAGAATCGTTACAACTAAATATAATCATTATTAAGAACCAGCAGCCAAAAGTATTAACCCTTGAACAAGCCTGCTTGATATGGAAAATGGTTAAACAACATGTGTAAGTATTTCAAGTAATCTTTTCTTTGATCATCACAGAGAGAGATCTTCAACTTCCAGCTGTACATTTATTGCAATGGATTGGCCAGAGATTACACATCCACATAAAGGCAAGTGTCCAGTACTTTCTCTGTTTCTGATCATTAGGTCTATGTCAACATCAAAGCTATTTACTTTTCCAACAGGCAAGTGTCCAGTACTTTCTCTGTTTCTGATCATTAGGTCTATGTCAACATCAAAGCTATTTACTTTTCCAACTTTGTGTACGGGCCGGATCATAAAGGCTCTCTCTTTCTTTATATCTCTGTGAGTTTTCTGATGATCTGAGAGCCAAAGATCATGGAAGAAAGCCAAGAACTTGCCTTAACCCAGTTAAGAAAATCTGTCCAAAAACTCTCTTCTTCCACAGAGGTAATCAAACTCCACAACTTTAGCTTCATTACCAAAGTTTGTTTTATCTTTTTGGCCGTTTGGTTAGAAGTTGATATAAGAAAAATCTGTCATTTGATATTAATGATGTTTTTAGTCTACACTATTTAATCAACAATGATTCTCATTGATTAGGTTTCAGCCTCACATAATAAAAGGCATTAATCTAATCCATTTGCTGTTGTTCTCTGTTGTGATTTTGTTGTTTCCTTTGAAGGGGTATGAAAACTCAACACTAATGAGATTCTTGGTAGCAAGATCAATGGATCCAGACAAAGCAGCAAAGATGTTTGTAGATTGGCAAAAATGGAGAACCTCCATGGTTCCTTCAACTGGAATCCCAGACTTGGAAGTAAAGAATGAATTAGAATTCAAAAAAATCTGTCTTCAAGGTCCAACCAAATCAGGACATCCTTTAGTCCTTGTCATAGCCTCTAAGCATTTTCCTTCTAAAGATCAAGTTACCTTCAAGAGTAATCACTTAAAGAGTATCTTTTAAAATTCTTGAGATTAGTATCTATAAACTAATCTTTTAATGTGTTTGATGTTGCAGAGTTCATTGTTTATATCCTAGACAAAACAATTGCAAGGTGTTCACACCAAAACACTTCACAATACTGATCTTGAGATTGTTCCTCTACTTACAAGCTCTTTGGTTCATATGTTTTAGTGGCATCAAAGGCAAAGAAATTGGGAATGAGAAGTTGGTAGCTGTTATTGATCTATCAAACGTTACATACAAGAACATTGATGCTCGCGGGTTAATCTCGGCTTCTCAGTTCTTACAAGTAAACCATCTACTCTCTGCAATTCTCGAAGGAGTCGTTTTATCCACACTAAAGCGTTGTGATGATTTTTCTTGTATAATTTTACTGATACACGAAAATTCCATCTCGGAATGTTTTCTCCAGTCTTACTACCCGGAACGCCTTGCAAAATGCTACATATTACATATGCCTGGATTTTTTGTGACCGTTTGGAAATTTTTCTGCCGGTTTCTTGAGAAAGCAACTAGGGAAAAGGTTTGATCTTTACTCTCCTGACAGGTTCAAAAGCAATCCCAGAACATAATTTTTTGTTTTCTTGTTGTACAGATTGTGTTAGTAAGTGGTGGAGAAGAACAGAGAAAATTTGAGAAGGAGATTGGAGTAGAGGCTTTACCCGAAGAATATGGTGGCAGAGCTAAGCTCACACTAATTCAAGATGTTCTTCTTCCTCAAGCTGCTCCATTAGCTTAACAAACAATAATGTTTAGCTCTTAAATCTTTGAAAGCTTGAACTTGTAAACCCTAAACCCTGTGTGTAATGGTTAGAATGTTTAGCTCTTAAATCTTTGAAAGCTTGAACTTGTAAACCCTAAACCCTGTGTGTAATGGTTAGAACAAAGCTTTAAATTTCCAAACATCATGCTTTTTCTGTTTTTTAAATTAAAAAAGCTTACCGTTTTGACTTTTGAAGATGCTGTTTCACTAACACTCTTCAAAGTCCCAAACTTTTTCTATCAGCCGCCACCAAAATCTCTCCTTTCTCTCACGACGGCGATAATGGCGACGTTCACTTATCAAACCCAAACCCATTTCCTCACTAAACTTCCCCTCAAGGCCAAACCCAGACATTTCTCCTCAAGAGTCAAAATGTCTCTCCAAGAATCCGCACCATCTCTCGCCGTCGTTGGCGTTACCGGAGCTGTAGGACAAGAATTTCTCTCTGTATTATCCGATCGAGACTTCCCTTATAGCTCAATCAAGATGCTTGCATCGAAACGCTCCGCAGGGAAAAACGTTGCTTTCGATGGCCGTGAATACAGGGTAGAGGAGCTCACTGAAGAAAGCTTCGACGGCGTTGATATAGCTTTGTTTAGTGCTGGTGGATCGATAAGTAAGAAATTTGGACCTCTTGCGGCGGAGAAAGGAACAATTGTTGTTGATAATAGCTCGGCTTTTAGAATGGTTGATGGAGTTCCTCTTGTGTTCCTGAAGTGAATCCTGAAGCAATGAAAGGGATTAAAGTTGGATTGGGTAAAGGAGCTTTGATTGCTAACCCTAATTGCTTCTACTATTATTTGTTTGATGGCTGTTACGCCTCTTCATCATCACGCAAAGGTTTGGTTTTTGTTTCTGAAATCTCCAAACCAATTTGTAGGGTATTTAGAGAATCAATGGAAGCAAATTTACTGACATTTGCAGAGCTAAGGTCTATGTTTTGTGCTATCTGAATAATGTTTTTTTGATTGCTTCTAAACAGGTGAAGAGAATGGTGGTAAGTACATATCAAGCAGCTAGTGGTGCTGGTGCTGCAGCTATGGAAGAACTTGTTCAGCAGACTCGCGAGGTTTGTTTCTATGTCTGCCTTTCTGCGACTGAAATGTTATAATGATTGTGCTGAGTAGTGTTTCTGCTTCTTCTTCTTTTGAATTGGTGTGTTTTCATAGGTTTTGGAGGGTAAGCCTCCGATTTGTAATATCTTCGGGCAGCAGGTGATTGCTTAATTTGCTAATAGTTTTCAGATGTGTTGGTTGATATCATTTTTGATAATTGTGATGGGGTTTTTGTTGTTGTCTGCAGTATGCGTTTAACTTGTTTTCGCATAATGCTCCTATTCTTGACAATGGTTACAACGAAGAGGAAATGAAACTAGTGAAGGAGACAAGCGCATAATGCTCCTATTCTTGACAATGGTTACAACGAAGAGGAAATGAAACTAGTGAAGGAGACAAGGAAGATCTGGGTGAGTGGGTTACTTAATTGCTAATTTGTTTTCATTTCACTGTGACCTTTTTCCCCCAAAATATTGATTGCATTAAGAGGCCACTTTACTTTTCTTGCTCTTCACAGAAAGACACAGAAGTCAAAGTAACAGCGACGTGTATACGAGTTCCAGTTATGCGTGCTCACGCAGAGAGTGTGAATCTCCAATTTGAGAATCCCCTCGATGAGGTAATAGTATACACCAAACCTTTCCTGTGCTGAATCTGAATTACTAGTTCTTGAAGCATTGGTCTTGTGTGTATTCTTATTATGATATGTCTAAATCATTGTGTAATCTTGCAAGTAAAACCCTGAGCTTGTTCTTCTGAGTTTTGACTTACTCTGAGAGCATGTTTGTTTATAATGCTTCTTGCGATTTGTAGAACCTTACGATCAGGTTCTGTTTGAGATTTATTAAGGGCTTTAGTTGTATGCTAACAGAACACAGCAAGAGAGCTACTGAAGAAAGCACCTGGAGTTTATATAATAGATGACAGAGCATCTAATACTTTCCCTACTCCACTAGATGTTTCTAACAAAGACGATGTCGCAGTTGGTAGGATTAGGCGAGATGTCTCTCAAGATGGCAATTTCGGGTAAAGTTCCACTCTATTGAATCTAAACACACTGTTTTCTTGCCGTTTGGTTAAAAGATACATACACCTTTGTGAATTCAGGCTAGACATATTTGTTTGTGGAGATCAAATACGTAAAGGAGCAGCTCTAAATGCTGTTCAAATCGCTGAAATGCTTCTCTGAGATAGTTAATGACGAGAGATACAGTCACAACAGTTTTGTTAAAATCAGGGAGGTCTCTTGATTCACAATTGCTATATTACTTTTGAACTATGCTTCTCAATTTGTTTGTAGTGCCTTGGATAAGAAGAAACATGACAACACATATCAGATTTATTTAGAAACCTCTTTACCTCGAATTAACTTTTATTCTCCAATTAATGGGAAAACGATGTATTCAGCCCTGAAACTATCGATATTATGTCATATAACCTTGATCTTTAGAATCTTGTAATTATTCCTCACTTGGAATTTGTCGTTCCAATTGAACCCAAATTGAGTTGAGAGTAAGACAACAATTTTACCCTGATTCAAAACTTAATATGACGATTTTGTCTTGTATTGGTTAATTGAAAACCGAACAAAACCAAGTCTGAGGACCAAAATAATGTAAAAACTTTCAATTTGAGCCAACGTGCGAAATAGCAAAGATCCAGAGTTATATGGCGTGATGTCGATAGCTTCGGGGTTAAATAGATCGTTTTTCCCCAATTAACATAGCGTTGTTCTTCCAAGGCATTTTAGTGGTAGAATAGTTCAAGCTACTTTGTAAGTTAGTTTTTGATTACTTCACTTATTAGTAATTGACGAAATATTAGCTTTAAGATCTTGAGAAAAACTAATTTAAAAAGTAACCACATGCATGGGAAGAATATCCCAATGCAGAAATTACGTCAATCTTATTATTACACATTGGGATCTTCTATTAGATCTCATGACCTCACCAAATAATGCGCACATTAGCAAAAAAACACTTTCTCTTCACTAATTTACACCCCGCATACTTGTTGGAACTTGAGATAATGACCTTTATGACCGTTGTGAGTTCCCAAATTATCATTAATTTTTTTTCCCATTTGATAACAAAAATACAAAAGAAAAATACATTAATAGAAACAAATGTTTATATATTGACCCAAAAAAAAAAACTTTTACTTTTCTATGTAACGCGTGAATTGATATTGGACCCACTTACCTGACAAACACTAATATTCGTCAACAAATTTCTATGTAACGCGTGAATTGATATTGGACCCACTTACCTGACAAACACTAATATTCGTCAACAAAGGGTATTAACGACGTTAATGTTGCCGTTAATTGCGCTGCACAATATCTTTTATCTGCTACAGTGAGCAGTAAGCACTATAGAAAGAGGTCCAACGGCTAGTTGATGAAGACGTGGACACAATGTGTGTACCGTCAATACTCACCAAACATGATTTACATTAGTGTCCGACGAAGTTGGAAATATAGAGTTTACATAACAAGCGGACTAAGAGTATTCGACTTTCACAATTTAGAGAATCTACTTTGAATTTAAAATACAGAGTAGTACATAAGAATCTAGAATTCGGTAAATATTTGGCTCAATCTTTCCACTTCATGTAGATTAAGCGAAAACGTAGATCAATCATAGTGTCGACCTTAATTATCAAAATAGAAACCAACCGAAACTTGATTTTTGGAGATTATCCATTCTATTGCCTATAATAGCGCCTCAAATTATGAGATCTGTTGCGTCGAATACTCTTTGCATTGGTATTTTCTCTCTCGTCACATTGTAATATAGTAATCCTAACCTTAACTGAACCCATCAACGAGTCCTAGTCTTTCCACTTACCCCCAACATGATCGAAATCCGTCAGCAACAGGTGAGGCGTCCTACCACTAGTCCACGCTCCAAAAACCATCCATATAACACTTAATATCATTAGTGTAAAATCTTATATTGGCTCAATACAATAAATAAAATATAAGTAATTATGGAAAAGAAAACAAAGCTGACATATATTTATGAAGATTAAAAAGTATAAACCAATCATAGCCAAACGTACTCTGCCTCACATTCATAGTCTCTCTCTCTCTTTCACTCAAACACAGCTCCATTGACTCGTCCTCAATACGCTTTTTATCCTTTTTAAATCCCTCCCCTTTGCGTCCTCCTCACAACAAAAATGGAGTTTTCAATTTGTTTTTTGGTTTTGATGTTCTGCTACAGTGAGCAGTAAGCACTATAGAAAGAGGTCCAACGGCTAGTTGATGAAGACGTGGACACAATGTGTGTACCGTCAATACTCACCAAACATGATTTACATTAGTGTCCGACGAAGTTGGAAATATAGAGTTTACATAACAAGCGGACTAAGAGTATTCGACTTTCACAATTTAGAGAATCTACTTTGAATTTAAAATACAGAGTAGTACATAAGAATCTAGAATTCGGTAAATATTTGGCTCAATCTTTCCACTTCATGTAGATTAAGCGAAAACGTAGATCAATCATAGTGTCGACCTTAATTATCAAAATAGAAACCAACCGAAACTTGATTTTTGGAGATTATCCATTCTATTGCCTATAATAGCGCCTCAAATTATGAGATCTGTTGCGTCGAATACTCTTTGCATTGGTATTTTCTCTCTCGTCACATTGTAATATAGTAATCCTAACCTTAACTGAACCCATCAACGAGTCCTAGTCTTTCCACTTACCCCCAACATGATCGAAATCCGTCAGCAACAGGTGAGGCGTCCTACCACTAGTCCACGCTCCAAAAACCATCCATATAACACTTAATATCATTAGTGTAAAATCTTATATTGGCTCAATACAATAAATAAAATATAAGTAATTATGGAAAAGAAAACAAAGCTGACATATATTTATGAAGATTAAAAAGTATAAACCAATCATAGCCAAACGTACTCTGCCTCACATTCATAGTCTCTCTCTCTCTTTCACTCAAACACAGCTCCATTGACTCGTCCTCAATACGCTTTTTATCCTTTTTAAATCCCTCCCCTTTGCGTCCTCCTCACAACAAAAATGGAGTTTTCAATTTGTTTTTTGGTTTTGATGTCACTCTTCACTGGTTTGGTTTCTGGATTTGCTTTACAAAAGCTTCCACTTTTACAGTTCGACGAAGGTTACACACAGCTCTTTGGTGACCAGAATCTTATTGTTCATAAAGATGGCAAATCTGTCAAGTTAATGCTTGATGAAAGAACCGGTTCTTGTTCTTGTTCTTGTTCTGTTCCTCTTTTTGAGTTTTGTTTTGCTTTTGTAACATGATTAACTTCTTAAATCATGTTTTATAGGTTCTGGATTTGTCTCAAATGATATTTACTTACATGGGTTCTTCAGTTCCTCTATCAAATTACCTTCAGATTACTCTGCAGGAGTTGTTATCGCCTTTTATGTAAGCTAAAGCAACAATCTTTATTCATCTGTTGATTCAAAAGTTTTGATTCCACTATCTGGGTCCACTCAAAAAACTGTATATTTCATATGAAAGATTGATTGATTTTTTAGGTCACTGATTAGAGAAAAAGCACAGATCTTTGAAAACTTTATATTTCTTCTTTTCAGCTATCTAATGGGGACATGTATGAGAAGAATCATGACGAGATTGATTTTGAATTTTTGGGGAATATTAGAGGTAAAGAATGGAGGATTCAAACGAATATATATGGTAATGGAAGCACACATTTGGGTAGAGAAGAAAGATACAATCTTTGGTTTGATCCAACTGAAGATTTTCATCAATATAGTATCCTCTTTTCTTCTTCTCATATCATGTAAGTTAAAGAACAAACTCAAATCTTGATTAGATTCTTAGTTATTTAGTGAGTCTTTTAAGTAAATCTGGTAATTTCAGTTTCTTGTTTTGGAAAGTTGTTAACTTTTACAGCTTTCGAATTTTGGCAACAACAGAGAACCAAAAAGATTATTTTTTAACTAAAAATGACATTTTTAGATAACTTTTCAGGGTTGAATCAAAATTTCATTTTTTGTTTGTTTTTACTAAAATTGTCATTTTTAGATAATTTTCATATGAGTAGTTTCAGGGTATGAATCAAAATTTCATTTTTTTTTTGTTTGTTTTTACTAAAAATGTATTTTTTAGATCACTTTCATGTGAGTAATTTCAGGGTATGAATCAAATTTTCATTTTTCTTTGTCTTGTTTTGTAGATTTTATGTAGATAATATTCCGATCAGAGAAGTAAAAAGAACGGCGACAATGGGAGGTGATTTTCCGGCGAAGCCAATGTCTTTATACGCAACTATATGGGATGGCTCAAAATGGGCTACTAATGGAGGCAAATACGGTGTTAATTACAAAGGCAAATACGGTGTTAATTACAAATATGCCCCTTACATTGCTCATTTCACCGATCTAATTCTCCACGGCTGTGCCGTAGATCCCTCTGAGAAGTTTGCATTTCCAAGCTGCGAAGATGAAGAAGCGGTTGAGAATCTCCGGGTAGCGTCGGAGTTGACGGAGTCCCAGAGGAAGAAAATGGAGATTTTCCGGCGGAAACATATGACTTATTCGTATTGTTATGATCGTATGAGGTATAAGGTGGCTTTATCGGAATGTGTTGTGAATTCGGCTGAAGAAAAGCGTCTTAGGGTTTTTGATCCGGTCACGTTTGGTGGGATACCTCGTGGTCACCGTCGTGGGAAACACCGTAGTAGCAGGAGCCGTTTAGCCGGAACTGAGTCACTATGAGTTCATCTAGAGGGCATTTTTGTCATTTAATGTATTGTATAGGAATATGAATTATGGACTAAAGAATAATGGTATGACCAACAAAAAAAAGACTAAAGAATGATGTAATAAAAACAAGATAATTAATTGAGATTATTTCACTTAATACCACCAAAAAAAACTTCAAATAATACCAAAAAAAAAATTAAGACCAATACCACAAAACAACCCAAAAATTATTTTTATGATAGTGAGTTTAATTTAAAAAAAAATTAAGACCAATACCACAAAACAACCCAAAAATTATTTTTATGATAGTGAGTTTAATTTTTGTAATTAATTTCCTCCATATCATAAATATTAGCATTTAACATAATAATAATAATATTTTTACCAAAAAAAATATATATATAAAATAATTTTCTGTTAGTAAGTAAAATAGCGAATCTAATTTTATATTTGGCACAATTGAAATAATAGAATGATGAGAATAGTCTAAGTAAAGTTAAAGTATAATTAAAGTTAAAGTATAATGTAAAATTGGCATTAAAATGTCAAAAGAAAAAAATAAATTCTAAGTTCACACTACTAGCTTGGGTTGTCAACAAAAATTGAGTATGTTGTTTACTTTGTACAATTGTTGGGTGGGTCAAAATACAATAAATATCATTGACTTAATTAGAGTCTTTTGCGTCCAATAGCACAAACACATCTTCAAATTACAAAAATAGTATACCTTAAAATCTCTTTGTTAAAAAAACAAAAAAATATATGTGGACAAAAAAAAAATTATGCTAATATGTATAATTTTTTTTTTATTTATGCTAATGAGTGTAATTTTATTTTTATTTGTGCTATACGATGTAATAAATATCATTGACTTAATTAGAGTCTTTTGCGTCCAATAGCACAAACACATCTTCAAATTACAAAAATAGTATACCTTAAAATCTCTTTGTTAAAAAAACAAAAAAATATATGTGGACAAAAAAAAAATTATGCTAATATGTATAATTTTTTTTTTATTTATGCTAATGAGTGTAATTTTATTTTTATTTGTGCTATACGATGTAATTTATTCTTGTTTATATGATATGACCATATTAACAACACATTCAGTTCATTCCCATATACAT
>CM071720.1:7893096-7907509 GCA_036630335.1 Physaria fendleri | reverse complement strand
CTGAACCACTTAGTCCTTCCATTAGTACAGTCACGACCTTTTTTGATGGATCGTACTTGAAAAGCTTCCCTGTTGAGTCTTTTGATGCCACTGCTTTCAACACATCGCTGTTTCATCAGAACCAATATAATTAGTATATTTAAATAACCTCAACTATAAGATAATAATAGATTCAACTATGTATTTACTCTCGACTATTGTCATATCGTAATATTTTCAAATAATTATTATCCACATTTAAAATCCTCTAGTTACAAACCTATTTGTCCATCAATTCATAGTTTAAAATGTGTTTGCCTCTCATTTTCATTATTTGATCAAACCAAATGCGAAATAATATTGAAACTAGCGATTGATGCGATTTGATTAACTAATAGTATGCTAATAGTGCAACGGTTGAGTTATATTACCGAGGGCCAAATGTTGAGCTGAAGGAAGTGAAATAGACGACACCGGAAGTAGGATCAATGTCGAGACCATCGAGAAACAAAAACGGTTTACCGTTAACACTATCGGCTATCTTCTTAGCCAAACCACCACGGCGAGAGATAACGTGAAGACCTAAAGGAGCATCAGCAACGTAAAGATTACCTGTTTTGCTGTTGAAAGCTATTCCCGCTGGTCGTCCACATTTCTCGACGTTAACAGTTCCAAGTGCTCCATCACATAAAGAAGATTTTCGTTTTGCTGTTGAATGCTATTCCCGCTGGTCGTCCACATTTCTCGACGTTCACGGTTCCAAGTGCTCCGTCACACAAAGAAGACTTTCTGAAAAAAACAAACAAAATATAAAAAAACATGCGTAGTTAATTATGGAGTCGATATTTGTATATCTCCATACGTATTTATTTGACTATAATGCGTATGTTAATGTTAGTTTGACTTTAGTTGAGGAGACGTGTGTATTAGTCTGTTATAACTTAGACTTATTTAAAGAGATTTTAAATCGTTGTTATACCGTAAACGACACTTAAGCTAATTACACACAGCCAATAACTATGGAGTCTCAATCTTCTCTGTTTTTGTAGTTGTATGGATATGTAATTAGAAAATTAGAAAACTTTTGTTCATATTTTCTAGATTCTATATCAGCTTTTGATAACATTTTCGATTACTAAATACTTCTTCTGTTTTAATATATACGGAGTTTTAGTTGAAAACGTGATATTTAAAAAATATATTAATTTTCCATGTTAAATATTTTTACTTTTTGGTAATTTAAATATTTTTACATTAATAAAATAGTTTAATCAATTATAAAATAATATTACAAAATATAAATAAACATAAAAGTTTAAATCTTTATATTTTTAAATAATTATAAATATCTAAAATCTATTATATTATAAACAGAAAGAGTAATATTTTGTATTTTAAATAGGAGAAATATATATTAATTATAAATATCTAAAATCTATTATATTATAAACAGAAAGAGTAATATTTTGTATTTTAAATAGGAGAAATATATATATATATATGTTCATCTTCAATTTGTAGTTGATTATATTTTATTCATTGAAATTTATAAATAAATTTATATATCCTCTATATATTAATCTACACTTATTATAATTTTAAAACATAATTATATGAGTATTAAAAAGGGATAAATGGCCTTCAATAGATAAATTAATTAAAAGTAGGTTGCAATAACTCACCAAAAAAAAACAGGTTGTATTAAATTAAATTCGGATAAGTTATAGTAGTTCACAAATTCTAAGACCATAACATGATTGTTACGTTCGTATCACGACGATAAAGTTGTCCCAATGTAGATCTCTTATGTGACATGAAAAGTTTAAGTTATTTTCTTATAAAAGATGAAAAGTTTATGTTTTTACAGACTATTTTAGAGATGAAAAACGTTTGTATCATATTAAACTCTTGATAAAATTAAAACTCCAATCATAATAAAAAGGTTAAGGAACTTGGAAACGTACGAAGCTTTCGTGATTTGAGCAAAGTTGACATAACCTTTCCCCGGAAGATATCTGAGGATTTTACCGCCGGAAACTCCGGTGTAGAATCCTTTTCCGGTGGAATCAAAGGCGAAAGCTTCAGGTCCTGTCCTATTTCCCGGCACCGGAAGTTTTTGAAAAGCCGAGAAAACAGAAGAAGAAAATGAGAGAAGAAGAAAAAAGATCACAAAGACAAATGAAATAAAAAGGTTAAGGAACTTGGAAACGTACGAAGCTTTCGTGATTTGAGCAAAGTTGACATAACCTTTCCCCGGAAGATATCTGAGGATTTTACCGCCGGAAACTCCGGTGTAGAATCCTTTTCCGGTGGAATCAAAGGCGAAAGCTTCAGGTCCTGTCCTATTTCCCGGCACCGGAAGTTTTTGAAAAGCCGAGAAAACAGAAGAAGAAAATGAGAGAAGAAGAAAAAAGATCACAAAGACAAATGACCTCATAATGTGTCTTTGGTTTGTGTTTAATTTTTTTTTTTTTTGGTTATCAATCTGTGTTAATATGTGTATCTATTTATAGATTTATTTATGTACCCTTTTTTTTTATATCAATCTGTGTTAATATGTGTATCTATTTATAGATTTATTTATGTACCCTTTTTTTTTATATAAATGTCCTTTTATAATTTCTAAAGTTGACAAAGACAGTATTTGTAGAAAGAAATTATATTAAGAAATAAATATGCATGAACTAATTATTTTAATTTTAGGATTTGATTAAAAGAAGATTTGGTTTTATCTACCTAATGTGTAAACAGATGAATATTAAGAAATAAATATGCATGAAATAATTATTTTAGTTTTAGGATTTGATTAAAATAAGATTTGGTTTTATCTACCTAATGTGTAAACAACTGAATATTAAGAAATAAATACGCATGAAATAATTATTTTAGGATTGATTATTAAAATATGAATTATGAAAATATATAGAATATCTTAGGAGCAATAGGGTGAAATAATAAATAACAAAATATGTCAGAGATTTGGTTTTATCTAACTAATATGTAAACAACTTAATATTAAGAAATAAATATGCATGAAATAATTATGTTAATTTTAGGATTGATTAAAAGAAATTTATGAAAGATATACATTATCTTAAGAATGGTATATATATTAACAAAATATGCCAGATATTTGGTTTTATCTAACTAATATGTAAACAACTTAATATTAAGAAATAAATATGCATGAAACAGTTATGTTTATTTTAGGATTGATTAAAAGAATATGAATTTATGTATACAAGGGAAATAATAACAAAATATGTCAGCTATTTGGTTTTATCTAAAGATATACAAATTTTTATAAAAATGACTAAATTAGTAAAGAATTTTTATAAAATATATATATACATAAAATTGTTGATAATAATTTATGATTTTGATTTTTCTCAGAAAAAAAAAACCATTAAAATGGTTTGAGGTTTTTGAATTTGAAAAAAAAAGTATTTACAAAACATATTAATTTGAATTCAAATTTTTATAAAACATAATTAATTTACATTTAAGCCTTTAAACAAAAATATAAATTTAGAAAAGGTAATAAAAACACAAACCAATCATCCTCATTTACACTAATCATGAGTTACATGGTTGTGAATACATATTATTTTATAATGATTTCAAAAATGGCAATCACCAAACAAATCATATAAGCTGCTAATACACAATTCAAACCTTCATAATTCCAGCAAAAGGACCAGTAAGAGTCCCAATATAAAGAGCTAATACACAATTCAAACCTTCATAATTCCAGCAAAAGGACCAGTAAGAGTCCCAATATAAAGATGACCATCAAACTCATTAACTTCACTAAGCAAAGTATTCCCAAACTCATTCTTCAAAAAAACAGTCTGTAGCACTTTCCCATTAGAATCAATTTTAATCCCCTTAGGATCAGTAGGCACAATAACCTTGTTCACTACGGATGCGACCCAGAAGTCTCCAGCAGAACCAGCCCTTCTGATGTTGTCAGGGTTCGAGACAAGACTTGAGAAGTCTTCAGAAGATCCAGCTTTTGGTCCTTTAATCCAGTATCTCTTGATGTTACTTTTAATGAACTCACTGACTAGAACGAATGAACCATCTGCGCTCACGGCGACACCAGCTGCACCACTTAGTCCTTCCATTAGCTGAGTTACGGTTTTGGTTGATGGGTCGTATTTGAAGAGCTTTCCGCTTGCATCTTTCATTGCAACCGCTATTAGAACTTCTCTGCATTGCATAACCAAAAATTATTTAGTACATATAATTTAATAACAAATTATACGCATTCCTAATCTTATATACAATAATATATCTTCTTTCTATACCCGCAAAACCCGCAAGCCCGGACATAGTTTGTATAAAAATAGTGGCACTGAGTGGTAATAAAACTTACGCGGGATTGAACTTGGAGCTGAAGGAACTGAAGTAAACTACACCAGTGGTGGGATCAACGTCAAGACCGTCAAGAAACTTGAAAGGCTTTCCGTCAAGACTATCGGCGATCTTTGTGGCCAAACCACCGGAGGGAGAGATAACGTGAAGACCCAAAGGAGCATCGGCGACATAGAGTTCACCTTTGCTGTTTAAGGCTATTCCAGCTGGTCTACCGCACTTTCCGGCTAAAGCAGTTCCCATAAATCCGTCGCACCATGATGAGTTCCTAAAATAAACAAACCAATTAAAAATTATTTAACATAACAGCATAATTTTTGAATTTTTATAGATTTCTTGTCTAATAAATCACATGAAGAACTAAATCTTATGTTAATAATATTGTAATAAAATGTGACAAATTGAAGACAATGATCATACAGACGCGTCTTAATAACATTAGATAGCACTTATATATGTATGAGTCTAACATTAGATAGCCCTTGATATATGTATGATTAGTTCGGATTTTCGGGTTTAGAATATTTCATGTATATATGTAAAATGTACACGGATATTTTAAAAGAGTAGGTCGGATTGGTTTGGATCTCTTTAAGATTCGAGTATTTTTGAATGTTCAAAATATAATCCGAAAACCCGAAATCTGAAAAATCTGAATTTAGGGAAATGTTTGGGGTTTCAGATTCGAGTTTGATATTTTTGGATCAAGTTGGTTTTCGGGTTTTGGGTACTTTTTACATGCCTATTAATAAGGAAAATATTTCTTAAACAAGAAGCAAAATCATCAAACTTAAACAAGAAGCAAAATCATCAAAAACTATAATCAATCCTAGAGATTCAAAGAAACAAGGTACAAGAAACTTACGAGGATTCAGTAATCTGTGCAAAATCGGTAAAACCCTTATCAGGAATATACTTAAGGATCTTACCACCAGACACACCGGTGAAGAAACCTTTGGAGGCAGTATCAAAAGCGAAAGATTCAGGGCCAAATCTCTTTTCAGGCACCGGAAGTTTCTGGAAAGACGCGTCATCGGAGAAAACAGCAGACAAAAGAGATAGAAGAACAAGAGAAACCACAAAGCTAGAAGACGCCATTATTGTGGTTTGTCTGAATCAGTCTATATGAATCTCTACATGTTGTGATATGTGTTTATTTGTAGGTGTGATGACTTTGACAAAAAGGTAATATTTGAAAATAAGGTAAATTAAGATTTCTTATTTTCTTAAACAAGAAGCAAAATCATCAAAAACTATAATCAATCCTAGAGATTCAAAGAAACAAGGTACAAGAAACTTACGAGGATTCAGTAATCTGTGCAAAATCGGTAAAACCCTTATCAGGAATATACTTAAGGATCTTACCACCAGACACACCGGTGAAGAAACCTTTGGAGGCAGTATCAAAAGCGAAAGATTCAGGGCCAAATCTCTTTTCAGGCACCGGAAGTTTCTGGAAAGACGCGTCATCGGAGAAAACAGCAGACAAAAGAGATAGAAGAACAAGAGAAACCACAAAGCTAGAAGACGCCATTATTGTGGTTTGTCTGAATCAGTCTATATGAATCTCTACATGTTGTGATATGTGTTTATTTGTAGGTGTGATGACTTTGACAAAAAGGTAATATTTGAAAATAAGGTAAATTAAGATTTCTTATTTTCATATTTTGAGTCGTTGGCCAACTAAAAAAGAAAAAGATCCATTTCTCCATAATTAAATGGATTTTTTTTCATTGTTTTTTATATATCCTGGGGATTTGATAGAATTTGAGGAGAATTAAAGACAACTTTTGTTATAGAATCTGCCAAATCAAAGGAAATTAAAAAAGATAAGAAAGCAGAAAAATAAAAGGAAAGGAATTTACATAAATAGAATCCTCCAAAATTGAAAAAAAAAAATCCTCCATAAATAGAAATAGCAATTTAATTTATTTTTTTATTTATTTGTAATTTAATATATTTTCTGTTATAGAATCTGCCAGTCTGGTCACATTCATTTTCTCTCTTTTATACCCAAAGTTTTTTTTTTGTCAACACAATAATAATAATCTTAAATAATCTTTATCAAATAAATTTATCATCAAAAAAATATTTCTCATACTTTTCAATTCGGATTTGTTGCAAAAAGTATTTTACATTATCTATAATTATCTAAAATTAATGTTTATTTATAATTATTATTTATTTTAAAATTATTAAATTAATACTTATCATTGGATAAAATTCTCTTTTTGAACAAATTTATTATTTGTTTATCTATAATTATTATTATCTACAACGAATTTTATTCTTTACAATTTATAAATGTTTGTTTGTTAACAATATTACCTTTTTATTAGGTAAATAATAATTATAGATAAATATTAATTAGATAAATATCAAAATAAATTTTAATATAATAATTAGGTAAATAATAATTATAGATAAATATTAATTAGATAAATATCAAAATAAATTTTAATATAATAATATATTTGTAAATACTGTTTTCGAAAATTATATTGTTGATGATATGCCTATATAAATTTTCAAATTTTAGAATATATAAACAAAATTTTACATCGAAAATAAAAAAAATAGCCAATTTTATTTTACAATTGAGTAATGTAATATCCATATAGCTAGCTCGTAGTAGATGTGAACGTGTTTCTTCATAACCGTAAATGTGTACTTAATGTTTGGTCTGGTCCGTGTGAATATCTATCATTTAGTCAATATAACATTTTGTACTTGACTGACAAAAAAAAAAGATTTTGTACTTATACCGTGTGAATATCTATCATTTAGTCAATATAACATTTTGTACTTGACTGACAAAAAAAAAAGATTTTGTACTTATACAGATTTATATTATAAAATTCGAATTAAGTTAAATTGGAAAATCCATGCAACGCTCGAGGTATCAAAATCTAATGTAATAAAATATAGAAAAAAATATAACCATGCTTTTCCTTTTAGTTTTACAAAATCAATTTTTTTCGTGAAGAAAAAAGCGTAAACAAGATATATTAGATAATGTGAAATCAAATCGAAATAAATGGTTTAGTTTAATTATAATTTAAGTTACAAGTTTATTTGGTTATCATTATCAATAAATTGTTGGTTTAAGTTTAGTTCGGTTCATAAAAATTTAATAAATTATATTAGGGTTGACGGCGATTTTACACCCACAAACTTTCATATCAGAATTTATATACACGGAAAATTAGTCTCTACGAAAATCCACACATATCTGAAATTGAGAGCATTCGTACATACAGATCTGAAATTGAAAACATCCATACCCACCAATCGGTATACAATAAACTTAAAGACATATGTGATCAAGCTTTTAATTTCAGATTTGTGGGTACGGATGCTTTTAATTTCAGATTTGTAGGTAAAAACGCTTTTAATTTCAGATCTGTGTGTACGGATGCTCTCAATTTCAGATCTGTGTGGATTTTCGCAGAGGCTAATTTTCCGTGTGTATAAATTCTGATATTGAAATTTCGTGGGTGTAAATCGCTGTCAATCCATTATATTAAGACTATATTTGAATTTAACTATTTCAATTAAATTTCAATGATACATATATTATGAATGGTTTTTTTTTATCAAAAATTAAAGTTACACCTACGATTTAGTTTTTTTTTTAAAAAGATTTAAAATATATTTTTGAATTGTATTTTATTCATATGCAAATTTATCTTTAGTCTACAGATAAAAATATGGAATAAAATAAAAACTGAAATTAAATCAAGCCAAGTTACATATGGTTTCAAATGGATTTATTTTTTTATAAATTCGAAAAGCTGAATAACCGTAAAAACCTAAGCGTAACCAAATTGAATTATATATGGTTTCTATGTGGTATCAAATTAAGAAAAAGGAAAAACCTGAACAACCGAAAAAACCGAATGATAACCAAACCGAGAAACCGTGCACCCTACGCTGCCTCCAAATCAGAGATTTACATGACAGGACAAGAACCTTCACTTTTATCTTCAAGCTTAAGAACTCCAGCAAACGGTCCAGTAAGAGTCCCAATATACAAATTCCCCTCAAACTCATTAACTTCACTAAGCAAAGTGTCTCCAATCTTATCCTTAAGAGGAATAGTCTCAATCACTTCACCATCAGAGTTAACTTTAACAGCTGATGGGTTCGTAGGTACAACAATCTTGTTCACAACAGAAGCAACCCAAAAGTTTCCAGTAGAACCAATTCTTCTGATATTATCAGGGTTTGAAACTGAGTTTGTAAAGTCTTCAGATGTACCAGCTTTAGGTCCTTTAATCCAATACCTTTTGATGTTACTCTTTGTGAATTGACTTACTAAGACGAATGAACCATCTGAGCTTACTGCACAACCAGCTGAACCACTTAGTCCTTCCATTAGTACGGTTATGAGTTTGGTTGTTGGGTCGTATTTGTAGAGTTTTCCTGTTGCGTCCTTTAGTCCTAATGCAATGATCACTTGGCTGCATATATAACCAATAAACCAAATATTATTTGAGGAAGTACTATGTTTTAACAATTTAAATATTATTTGAGGAAGTACTATGTTTTAACAATTTAAATCAATTATGTATCATGTAGTTTGGAACAATATGTTAGTTTTTAGTTTCGTTTCTAAATTGGGTTGGGTTGCGGATTGGTCCGTTCCGTCCTACATTTAAAAATCTCAAAATATGCGAGTTGCAATACTGAAAATATACTAAATTTGAATATTTTTAATATTACGATTTTTAAAAATATATTAGAGTAAATATTATTATATATATGGATATAAAATGTATAATGTAAAATATATTTTATAATTAAATATATAAAAATGTGCGTATCCTTGGAACCGCTCCAGCAAAACCCGTAAAAATTGTAATTTTTAGTAAGCCTAGATCTATACATTTTAGGGTTCGGGTTTAGAGATCAAAATTTCATTCGGGCTCAATACCTAACTATGACTCCGAAAAAAACAAAAAAAAACCCGAAACAATCTAAGATAAGTATTAACGGTACTATCGAATTATAATTCGGGTATTTTACAGTACTCATAGATATTCGGTTGGATTAGATTTGGTTTTGGTTCTTCGAGTTTAGAGGTTAAGGTTTCATTCGACTATTTTTGAAAATTTGATTCGGGTTCACTACTATTTTTTTGTTCGGTTTAATTTTTCGGGTTCGGGTACTATGCCTAAGTAAGCCTAAGGAAGGGGTTCGGGTACTATGCCTAAGTAAGCCTAAGGAAGTCTCGCGACTAACCAAAACTGGCAAGACCCATGAATTGTGGGTCATATTTCCATCCCTAATTCTAGACATAATAATAACTTTGTGTATAGAGAGGATTATGAGAACTTTACATTGGGGTGAAGCGTGAGCTAAAGGAAGTGAAGTAAACAACACCAGTAGTGGGATCAACGTCAAGACCATCAAGAAACTTGAAAGGCTTTCCATCAACACTATCGGCGATCTTTGTGGCTAAACCACCACCGGGAGAAACAACGTGAAGACCCAAAGGAGCATCAGCGACGTAGAGATCACCTGTTTTCTCGTTGAATGCTATACCTGCTGGTCTACCACAAGTTCCAGCTAAAACTGTTCCTGTTGTTCCATCACACCATGAGTCATATTTCCATCCCTAATTCTAGACATAATAATAACTTTGTGTATAGAGAGGATTATGAGAACTTTACATTGGGGTGAAGCGTGAGCTAAAGGAAGTGAAGTAAACAACACCAGTAGTGGGATCAACGTCAAGACCATCAAGAAACTTGAAAGGCTTTCCATCAACACTATCGGCGATCTTTGTGGCTAAACCACCACCGGGAGAAACAACGTGAAGACCCAAAGGAGCATCAGCGACGTAGAGATCACCTGTTTTCTCGTTGAATGCTATACCTGCTGGTCTACCACAAGTTCCAGCTAAAACTGTTCCTGTTGTTCCATCACACCATGAAGAGTTTCTGAAATAACCAAACCAATTAAAAAACAATTTAATAACAAAAATAAATTAAAAATAATTAACCATCAATTTATAAAAAATGTTATTGATAACAAAATTTAAATAAAATTAATTAACCATAGATTTACGGGATTCTCTATATTATTAAAATGTTTATTTTGATATTTTGTTGGCTTGTTTATATGCTAACGTATGTCGATAAAATCGAGAAACTACGTTTTTAGTCCACTCGTCCCTACATGAGACTTCTTATCTCCTAATCATATTCACATGCTTTTATTGGTGGAAAATAATTCTAATTTCTAAATAATATTTTCATTATCCCAATACACACAATACAAAAACATAAATATCCTATTAATCGGGATATGATATTTTGGAAAAAGAAAAGTCAGGCCAACGAATCTCATGTACTTGAATGATCTCAATTTTCAAAGACAATGATCATAAAGAAACTACTAAAGACATTAGATTTCAATATTAAGAACTCCCAAAACAGACATAAAATCATTAAAACTGATGTGATATTGTGATGTTCTTGAAGATCTAAAAGACTTACGAGGATTCTGTGATCAGAGCAAAATCAACGTAACCCGTCTCAGGAAGCCACTTAAGGATTTTACCACCGGAGACACCAGTGTAAAACCCTTTTCCAGTAGAATCAAAAGCGAAAGCTTCAGGGCCTATCCTAGATTCCGGCACCGGAAGTTTCTTAAACAAAGAATCATCGGCGAGAATCGCCGAGAAAAGAGAAAGAAAAAGAAGAGTAACGATGGAGCAAAACTTCATTTCATAATTTCTAACAAGTTTTTCTTAATTTTTTTTTTTGTGTGTGTTTGGTATGTGTAGAATTTGAAATTTATTACTATAGCTTAGAATTTAAGCAAAACAAAATAATAAATATAAAAATGTTATCATTTAATGAGTTGATGATATGATAATGCAAAATCAAATTTGAACACGCAAAACAACTTTAACGTGACTCAAATGTTTTCCCATTGAGAACTATTACGTGTTATATTCAACATTATCCTTAAGATAGTAAAAAGATTACAGAATAAAACTCGCCCACATGCTCCATATCATTAGTTTCGGGTCCTCATTTTTATTACCAATTAATACGTTATCTCAACATTTTTTAAAAAATTGCCAATTTTATTTTCATCATCTGTAACTATAATTTCAACGATAAAATCATGGAAACCAAATCGTAATGAAAATGTACCAAAGAATAATAATGTCAAACTTCTGGATTATCCGTGATCTGATTAATCTGAAAAAAAAATCTGGTCCGATCCCATGTTCACATTCAGTATCAATCACATTACAACACAAGACTCTGTGGAAAGGCTGTTTCTGTTATTTGTGTTCAGCTACAAAAGGCTGATACTAGAAGAAACTCATTTGGTTCTTACCAAATTATGTAAGCAAAAGCCAGCGAGTGTCTTTCTCAATTTTCTCATGGTGATTTGAAATCTTCACCAGCGTAACGCACATTACCGAGTTCCTCTTCAATACGGAGAAGCTGCATCAAGTTCATAGTTTCAGATATTCTTATCTTATTACTTGGAATTACTCAAATTCTGTTTTGAACATTCTGAAGGCTCGATTCATGGTTATTTAGCAGTAGAATAAGTTTGAAATTTCAGTTAAATTACCTGGTTGTATTTTGACAATCGTTCACTTCGACATGGTGCACCAGTTTTGATCTACAAAACATGGAATGATTAGCGAACATAGACAGTAAAGTAAGCACTCATAGAAAATTTAATGTACCTGTCCGCTTGCTAAACCAACCGAAAGATCTGCGATGAAGTTATCCTCTGTCTCACCACTCCTGTGACTAACCATCACACCCCAACCTGCAGCTTTTGAGTCAAGTGCTGCTTGAATAGATTCCGTAACTGTCCCAATCTGGTTAACCTGTGAAACCATGAATTTACAAGCAAAATGAAATTCTCGAGAAAAGCATTGCAAGAGAACAGCAACAATTTGAGAAGATATGAATAACAATATTTTTTTTATTTGTTACCTTTAAGAGAAGAGCATTGCAAGACTTTTTCTTAATAGCTTCAGCTATCCTCTTTGGGTTCGTTACCAACAAGTCATCCCCCACGAGTTGAATATCCACAGAGGACTGCAATGAAGCCCAAGAGCTCCAATCATCTTGGTCAAAAGGATCTTCGATTGAGACAATTGGGAAATCCTTGATGAAGTCTCTGTAGAGGTTAGCAAGACCCTCAGCTGATAGCATATGAGCTCCATCATTTGGCTGTTTCTTGAAGTAAATCGTATCTACCGTCTTTCATGAAGAATTCTGATGCAGCTACATCCATTCCTATTTTGATCTGCAAAATTATTAAACCACGTGAGTGGTGCAACATTACACAAAAGCTGTTGTTTAAAGCTACATAGAAGACTATAAAAGCTGTTGATAATGTGAAATACAGAACTGATCATTTGAAAGGAGAAGTTGACTACCTTTCCAGTGTAACCAGCTTTTTCAATTGCATCTATGAGCAGAACTAATCCCTCCCTGTTATCTTGAACATTTGGAGCAAATCCCCCTTCATCTCCAACATTACAAGCATCTTGACCGTACTTACTTTTGATTATCCCCTTCAATGTATGATAAACTGTAATCAACAAAGTAGATTATAAGCATTTCTTTCAGAAAGAACCATTATTTTTCATAATCAAAACAATAAGAAGAACGTGGAAACCAAAAGAGAGACACATAATAGGGAGGTGCTTATCACAGCTTTTCAGTGTTTTCTGACATTAATGTAAACTTAAAGGCCTTCACAAACTGACCTTCACTTCCCATCTGAAAGGCCTCTGAGAATGAGGTTGCTCCTACAGGTAGTATCATAAACTCTTGCATAGCCAAACTATTCCCAGCATGACTACCTCCATTGATCACATTGAATCCTACAGGTAGTATCATAAACTCTTGCATAGCCAAACTATTCCCAGCATGACTACCTCCATTGATCACATTGAAAGCAGGAACTGGCATGACAAGCTCCTTTGTACCCGATATATCCTGAATATGTTTGTACAAAGGCACTCCTTTAGCTCCAGCACCTGCCCTGCAAATCCAAATTCAACAGTCATGCATTCAAACTTAAGAATCAAACAGCTAACTAAGTCAAGGGAAACAACGTTTTAAAATCCAAGTCAAGTTCAATCTAACGGTTCAGAAGCAGAAACCACAAACGATACAAGTCAACAATAACACACACTGCAACACGTAGTAGTATGAAGCAAAATCAAAGGTACATGCCAAAAACAAGTTCAATAAACCTATACTAGATTCCAAATTCGACAGTCATGCATTTAAACTTAAGAATCAAGCAGATAAACTAAGTAAAGAGAAACAACCGATTCAAATCCAAGTCAAATCAATCTAAACTAAGCTTAACAACTCCAAAATCACAACGCATATATATTCATATAGATTCTAAAATAAATTCTGATTCTCACCTAACGTCAACGCCGATGAGTTTAGGAGCAACAAGTTCATTGATGTTTTTAATAGCCTGTAATACACCTTTACCACCATAAACACTCTTATCACCATCTCTAAGCTCAAGCGCTTCGTAGATCCCGGTAGATGCACCACTAGGAACAGCCGAACGATACAGATCATCCGTAATCAGATCAACCTCCACCGTCGGATTCCCTCTACTATCAATAATCTGCCTCGCTTTCACTTCTTTGACTCTACACTCCTTAGCCACTACCGAGCATTGCACAGTGCTTCGACGGAATCTCAGACATGACGGCGCAGCAGATTCTAAATATCTCTGGTTGAAAATACGCGACGGAGAGACGAAAGATCTCTGGAGGTTGTTAGGTTTGGTAGTCAAAGCCATTAACGAAAGCTCAAAAAGCACTCACTGGTTCTTTCGTTTATTTGACTAAAATGAAGGAGAAGAGAATTAAAAAAGGAGTTATATAATTTTGAAAAACGACCTTTTGAGGGTTGGTGCAGGCGATGAAAACTAAGCATTTAATTTCCGGTTTAAATTAAAATCTATGGTTTTGGTTCAATTTTGGTTTTGTGTATAGAAGGCATAAGCCAAAATTTCGATGTCTCTGGACACTGAA
>CM071720.1:7735645-7768615 GCA_036630335.1 Physaria fendleri | reverse complement strand
TGCATCCAGATGTTGCATCCGGATGAGGAAACGAACGGGGCCTATATGTTTTGCTGTCAAAAAATATTATTTTTTCATAACAAATACACAATTTTTCTCTTATACTTTGCTTTAAAAATCTTAAATATTGTTTTAAGATAGAAGGAATTAAGTGAATCAAAGTCATATTATTACTTAATTGAATAATGCAACTAATTTAGTAGTTTTCTACTAAATATTCAAAGTAAATGAAACATTATAACTACAAAAAAAAAAATCCATGCATGAGTGTATGTATCTTATTCAAAATTTTATAGAAAGGTTATTAATTGAATATGTATTAAAATTTTGGAAAAAAAAGAAAATCAGTAGATTCCTACAAAAAAAAATGTTTTGAAGGAAAAACACAGATCTTAAAAAAATTATAATTATAATATTTGTTTATTACTTACACACATAACTCAAAAAATTCAACCAATAACTTTTAAGCTTAGTCATAAATTTTCTATAAAATTGTATTAATAACTTTTCTATAAAATTTTGAATAAGATAAAAACACTCACCCATTTCACTTCTCTGGAGATTCCATTGAATCAGCAAGTATCTTTTCCAACTTTATAGCTGTTTGATATGTTATTTCAAGCATTACAACGTTTTGTATAACAAAATCTTGATCTTTTGTGAAAGGAAATAACAAAAAAGTGATGTTTGTGACAAGGGAAATTCAAAACCATAGAGTAATCAATCTCAATGGTGAACATTTCTTGATGGCTAGTTAACGAACAAAGCTAAAGCTACTACCACCACCAAATACACCACGGCCACCACCGTATCCACCGCGACCACCACCATAACCTCCCCTTCTTGCACCAAAACCACCACCACCACCACCTCCTGAATCAGCTAGATTCACTCCAATTATTCTCCCATCAAGCTCCTGTTTTTTAAGCAAGAAACTCTATAAATCACAGATTGACAAAACCAAAGCAAAAAAAGAAAGAGCAATCCCTTTGTGAAGCAGCAATGCATTACCAAAACATTACTCTTTTCTTCTAAACTGAGGTAAACAAAGCAATAAAGCAAATGGTTTTATTTCAGATTATGATTCTTTACTAAAAGAGTTTCTTATCAAACGAGGGAGAAAGGTCTAGCATTACAAGCTAGATGATAAATTGATCATATACAAATTAGTGTACTAGTAACTTCTGTTGCAAAGTCGGAAGATTTAAAGGGTATGGATATAAAACATGGCGAGAAAGAAAACAGACTCATGATATGTAGTAAATAAAAGAAGCTGGACATTTGGTATCACCTGATTATTCATAGCTAGCGCCGCCTTATTAGCATCTTCAATGGAATCATATGTTACGAAACCAAAGCCCCTCGATACACCACTTTCACGGTCCAATACCACTACCGCTGCACCAAACAACATAAATTTTAGTCTGCAATAGGATTATTTCACTGTTGAAAAATGATTCAGCTGCAAAAATGATAGTACCATCAACGATTTTTCCATAACTGCCAAAAGCTTGTTTCAAGAGATCTACATCAGTAGTTAGTGAGAGACCTGAAAAGAAATAGCATAACAGAATGAGACTCTAAATATAATCAACCAGAAAATAACTCACAAGATAAAACTCTCTCTATGTCTCAAGAGTCTCACCTCCGACAAAGAGTTTGGATGGAGTCAAAGATAGATTGCCCTGTAACATAGCGTTCGAAGCCTGCAATGCTCTAGGTTGCCTAAATATGTTTCCAGCTTTACTAAACAAATTCATGTAATGCATCTTCACTAATCTGTAAGCAAACTTACAAGAAGACAAAGTTCATTAGGAACAAACCCAAAAATGTAAATAATAGATAATAGAATCACAAGGCAGTATCTATACGAATCATGTCAAAAGATGAAAACTTCGACTCAATAATCTCATCCCTGATCAATCCATCTATTAGTATTCACTCAAAACATAAAATGCAAATTTTAAAACCTCTACTGAAACTTTCTTATAGTCAATTAACATGTAATGTGTCTTCTTCAATCTGTTACCACATTTTCAAGAAGGAAAAATCAAAAGAAATAACCCCATAATGTAGATGGATTGGTAATCGTAAAGTGAAAACTCAAGTTAGTATCTATAAGAATTGAATCAAAAGCTTACAACTTTAAGCTAATCCCATATCTAATGAATCCATCTATTATAGCATCAAACAGAAAAAGGAAGTAAAACACATACAAAAACACATGTAGGATCTAAATCAAATCCCTAGGATTGGAACTTATACAAGGAATCGAATTTAACAAGGATCAGTGAATGTAACACTCAGAAAATAAGATCGAAACCGGAATTAACAGAGAAATTCAAACATGAAATTGAAAATATCTCACTTACCTTTCTTTTGGGTTCCTCTATAGATGAATCAAAGAAACCTCGATGATTTTCAGTTCTCGGTCTTTACTTAAACCCTGTTTCTTTAAGGGCAGAGTCCGATTCGTCAATAGACGATCTAGTCCGTTCATTATGTTTGAGTTGATCGTGACCGTTAATTTAGCTCATCGGCGACAAAGTTGTAAATTATTTGAGGTGTCATGTGCTTACTGGTAGGATTTAAGTCTATTCTTAAAATAGTGAAATGGGCCTTGTCTGAGGCCCAAGAAATTAAAGTTACAACTTGTAATTTATTGGAAGCATTCTTGGGCTCCAACAACTTGTAATTATTACAAGAGTCTACAATTTCAGAATAATTATTGGAAGCATTCTTGGGCTCCATTAGGCTTTTGTTCAAATTCAGTTTCATGAATAAATTAGGTTTACTTTACGTATCAGACGTTTGGAAAACAATCTATTTAGCCCCGAAACTATCGACATCATGCTATATACTCTTAGATCTTTGTCATCTTGTAATTAGATTTCACGAGAAATTTGACATTCCAATTACTCTAAATTGAAAATAGGACAGTAATTTCACCCTATTTGAAATTTAATATGACAATTTCATATTGGTTAATCGAAAACCAAACAAAACCAAGTCGAAAGGTAAAACTGATGTCAAAATTTTAATTTGGAGCTAACTACAACATGACTAAGATCCAACACTATATAATGTTATGTCGATAGTTTCGAAGGCTAAATACATCTTTTTCTCTAACGTTTAAATAAAAGTTGCTTATTTATTTTAACCCTATGTTTTTCAGTTTTTTTTTTTTTTTTTTTTTTTTTTTTTTATCTCAACTACTATTTGCCTCTTAGTTTAACCACATCAAATTTTTAATTTTTAGAAATTGACTATCAAAGTGGACAATTTTTATTTTCTGCTTGTCGATACTATCATTCACGAAATTTCTTAACTAATCGTAGGTTTCATTACGTTTAAATATCTTTATCAAACACGCGTATTGGATTTAGTGGTTAACTAAATCTGAGTTCGGTTATACAAAGACCGGTCTGCCACATTATTTTCACAAAATTATTAGTATTGTTAAATGGTATTATATATCCAAAACCTGACACTTGACAAGTGTGTGGTTAGTGACTAGTATTAGCTAGTGATAATAATAGTATGTTGATATACTCGTCTCCCACTACTTTTATTGATCAATCAATGTGTTATAAAAAAAAGTAATGGTGCCAATGAAATTAACTATTTATAGTGGGTTTTTAAGGTTCTATTCATAAATCTGTTTACTATTAAAGATCTAAAGTCTACATTACATGATCGAGCAATCACAACTTTACTTTTATTACATTTTTAAATATTAGCATATATTTTATATTTTGGTATGTGGATGTAAATTTTTTACTAACAAATTGGAAAAAAAAAGATGGAGAAAATAAAGTCCTTTTTGTTTCGAAATCTTTTGACTGATTGATAATAACAAAGTAATTGCTTTAACAATATTTTTAGATTTCAGATAATATATGTTTAATCAAGTTGGATATAATTATAGGAAGATTTTTTTTTTTTTTGTCAACAGAAATATATTATAATTAAATCAGTCTGGTCATCTAGGTTGGAGGTACAGTCGTACAGAGTTTACATAACGAGCGGTAGCTGAGAACATTCGAATTCCACGAGTTAAAGAATCCGCTTCTGAATTTAAAGAGCGTGGTACATAAGAAATTGAAAAAGAATTTAAAGAGCGTGGTACATAAGAAATTGAAAAATCGGTAATAATCCCTTTTAATCGTGCTACTTCGTGGAGATAAAACGAGAAAAGATAGAAACTTCGTGGAGGTATATTTATAGGAAGATCTTGAAGATCCATTATAGGATATATTTATTGATTTTTTTTTTTCCAAATACATTAATTTCACAAATAAAGATAGAAACTAAATTCAACGACAATGTATTTTTTCCATATTTACTTTTCTTGAAAAAAAAACAACCAATGAGATTTGTCGATAATTATTGTGATGATAGATGTTGTTGTCATTTGTCAACATATTGTCACAGTTCTACCAAACTCCTGAAAGAAAAAAAAATCGTTGAAATATATGAATAGGATTTATAAATATATAAAAAGATAAAATAATCAATAAGCTTTTTGAGAGAATATCCGCAATTCTATCAACAATGAGCATACTTTTTTTAAAAAATGGTTAGGTGGAGATTATTTGTCTGCATTGTTTTTTTTATATATATATATATAGCTTAAAATATTAGAAGAAGTATTTTTTTTGGGGTCAAATCGTCCATGTTTATCTACATGCAGACAAGTAGAATCAAAGCATATAAAAAAGTTTATTATGAAAATTTTATCAAAATTGTTATTATTTTCTTTTATGAACAGTAACTTCACATATATAAATAACAATAATTGTATAACCGGACAGCAAATACAGTACATGGTCATGCTATTTTTGTTTATAAACGATCAAAACAATCTCTTTTTTAAGTAAATTCAATCATAATTATTGTCAAACACAGGAATACGTTAATTTATTCTCACATATAAGAACACATTAATAAATATTTGTCCATAGTATTTTTAAAAAAAAAAACAAACATGATAAGAAAACTTCTATGGCGGTTTACAATATTTTTATAAAAAAAGATAAACACTTCAGAAATATAGGTCAAAGATGGATAACAATTCTCTTAATTATAAAATTTCATATGGCTATATATATATAGTTTTTTAGTTTGGAATAATGTGTCTGAAAAAATATATGAAAAAACAAGTTGGCAAGTGAATCCAAATTGGACCGAGACATAGCACGAGCATATCTCGAGAGCATAATCCTTTTGTCATAACACTTTAATATATTATTTATTTCGCCTATGTATTTTGAACAGAAGATAGTGTTAAAGTGAGAAATGAGTCAAATGTCGAAATTAAATTAAATTAATAGCTATTATTGTTTAGTATGGTCACGTCATTGGACCTTTGAAATGTCAAGAGTAGTTCACAACAATGTGGCAATTAGAATTAAGTGCCAAATACCAAGACCGGCGCTGGCTAGTGACGACCCACCACAACTTGATCATTCATATTGTTATTATTATATAATAACAAATATATTATAATATTTTATGCAGATATTCTATCAAACTTTTAATATCGACCTACCTTCAGATAAAAAGTTGGGAATTAAAGAGATGGGGTCGTTAATGACGTAGATTACATGACCATACAATACATGCAACTTGTTTAATATCGTTCATTCCTCGAACCATCCCACCCGACAGTTTAGGTTTTAACTAAAAACAATATTATCAAGAAAATTTGTTTTTGACTATAATTAGTTCAAACTGCCCATTTTATGTCTTTCATCTTATAAGGATTGATATTTTTGAAGACTTCTTTTAAATCTGCTATAGACATCTATATTACCGCGTGCTACTGTCCGCGAAAAAAACAAACATGTTCCCGTATTTACAGATATTCATGATTTTACTTATCTATACTATACTGTTCACAAACAGTCGAAACAAACTGTTTTACGTAAGTAAAATTATAAAATCTGTAAATATAGAGACACGCTGATATTTTTCCGCGTACAGTGGAACACGGTAATATGAACGTCTATGACAGTTTTAAAAGATATATCCAAAAATATCAATTCTTATAAAATCAAAGATAGAAAATGTTTGTCTCTATAAAATTTTCTTATTAATAATCGTTTTCATATAATCATAAGTCAAGTGAGTGTGAGGATATCAATTTTTTTAAAAAAAATTATTGTCTCTTCTTAAAAATACCCTAATACAATTATAAAAGCTGTAGTTATGATAAAATAAAAAATTGAATTAAATTAGATTTTATAACTTCTCATTTTCATCGTTTAATTGCATCCTCTTGGCTCTCGTTTGTTAAATTCAACAATAGAGTTGCCACATTAGACTCTAGTTCTCTTTTTTTTTTTTTTTTTTTTTTTTTTTTGTCAAGACTCTAGTTCTCTTAAAGTAAACATGTAACGTGACTCTACCACTCTAGTAGTAAACAGGTAACATGGGTCTAAAACATTCAAATTAGTGAGAAAATTTAAGAAAATGTCATTTTCTGTAACTGAAATTAGATTTTACAAAACAAGCACTGGCAAAATTATAAGTAAATAAAAATAACATCTAATAAATATATCCATTAATTAATTTATTTTTTTAAGTTCACAGAACTTTTTTTTTTTTTTTTGTTAAACTCACAAAATATATCCATTAATTAATTTATTTTTTTAAGTTCACAGAACTTTTTTTTTTTTTTTTGTTAAACTCACAGAACTTATTTTTCTAAACAAAAAGTAAATATGGATTATCAACAATTGATAGTATACAAATACTATAAAATTATATTACAATATAAAACCACAAAATTATATCCACAATATTCATACTATAATTAAAAAAATCCACATCTAAATCTAAATGATACTACTATTTTTTTTGTAAAACTATGAAATTATTATTTTGTTTAAACGAACCTTTGTTTTAATATTATACCATAACTTTTTAGCACCACAACAACTATTTTGTTTTAATCGAACCTTTGTTTGCACGTAATTAGTGGTGAGTTTATCAGTAATTGTGCACCATACATTAATAAGAAACCAATAAATATGCATAGTTTCATGATAAGTTGTTCTTTTAAATACTATTAATTGAATTAGTGCATTTTTTTTTTTTGTCAATAATATTATTTTATTAGATGAATAAACTAGTTTTACAAAGATAAAGTAACATTCAGGTACATCTTGTCAAGATACAATCACCTAAAGCATATTGATAGTATAGGGTAGCATTTGTTGCCTTGCTTGTTTAGCCATCTTATCTGCAACACTGTTTTCTGATCTGGGGATATAAAGGAATGATAAAGGTGGGTAAAGTGATTTTGCAATGTTACAAATGTCTTCCACGAGGGGGCAACTTGAGGATACTTGGAGGTCGATGTTAGTGGAAGTGGTACTCGCTGTTTGGTTGCTTTGAAGGGAATTGTTGATGGCATCAACCACCTGTTTAGCATCAGAAAGGATGGTAGTTCCAGAGAGGCTCATCTGTTTTAACTTTGAGCAAGCTTCTAGGATGGCCTGTGCTTCAGCATCTCTTGATGATGTTGTTGGGGGGAAGGCACCCTGAGCTTTGGTGGTTCTATTATTCCTTGGGTCGCAGTAAATCCAAGCAATTCCAGCAGCAGATTCAACATCTAACCACGAAGCATCTACGAAGCAATGCGGAGTTGTGGCTGTAACATTGTCGATTATTGTTCCTCTGTTCGGTCTACTATCTCTTTGCCTGGGATTGTGCTCTGGTGGTCTTCCATGCGAAATCCACAATTCATATTCCTCTTTTGCTCTTAGTATGATATCCGGTATAGGTTGGCGATCATTACTAAAGGATAGAGCATTCCGGGCTTTCCATATACTCCATCCGAGGAAAGCGGCTATGGGGGATTCACCTTTCGACTTGGTATTCCATAAATGGTATATAAAGTCTAATATAGATAGATGCCTTGTTGAGAAAGCCTCTGGGATCAGAAGAGTCCAGATTTCTTTGGTGACACGGCAGTGGATGAATAGGTGGTCAATGGATTCAGCTTGTTCATTACAGAGATCACAAGTGGCATCAATGGGGATGCATCGATTCTGCAGATTCGTTTTTGTTGGTAATCCATTGTGGATAGCTTTCCACCAAAAGTTTTTAATCTTTGGTGGGAGAGAAAAGGACCAAAGTTTCTTGCAGAGAGCGGTCGATAATGGTATTGGGCTGGATATTGGTGTGTGGAGGGGATTATGGTGTTGGATTAGGAGTTGGTAGCCGGATTTTACAGAGTAGCGACCGCTTGGAGTATGAGGCCAGAGGAATTTGTCATAGCTTATAGTTGTAGATGGGCGGATGAGGAGAATTTTCTTGGCATCTTCTGGTTGAATGTAATCCTGGATCTTTCTAGCGTCCCATTGTCTTGAGAATGGGAGCATTAGCTGAGAGGGTTTATGTAATCCTGGATCTTTCTAGCGTCCCATTGTCTTGAGAATGGGAGCATTAGCTGAGAGGGTTTGGTTAAATTGGTAGTTAGGTGTTGGTGTTTTGGTTTTGGTGCTGATGGCGGTATTGAGGGTAACCAATTATCTCTCCATATGTCTGTATTGTCTCCTCCAGCGATCTGCTTACCGACATTATTCTGAACCAGAGAAAACCCTTCCCTAATACTTCTCCAGCCAAAACTTGTGTTCTTTTTTATTGGTGCTTCAAACATCGAGGTTTTAGAGAAGTATTTGGCTTTAAGAACTTGTGAGACTAAGAGTGTCGGCTGGGTTAGTATTCTCCACGTTTGCTTCGCAATCAAACATTGAATTAGTGCATTTAATTTCTAATAACTTTACTTATTTAAAGCAAACAAAATTACGGAAAGGCAAAATCATTCAACCTTTTAAAAATATAATTAAGCTAAAAATGGTTAACATGGTTAGTCAGTACGGTGCGGATCAGATCCATCAGACTAATATTTTTGTCTGCATGAGTTTAGACTATGTATGTATATCGGAGTGAGGTCCGAACTGTATGAAGCAAGATTGGTGTAGATTATAAAAGTCGGACCATCAAAATAAATTTTAGATTACGGAGAAGTACAAACTGATCTAAAGTTAGTACAACTTTTTAGTCCGAACTAGTACGAATTACATTAATTTATTAAATGATAAAATAAATTAGGATTAGTCCAAACTTGTACCAATTCGCAGCAAACGGACCAACCATTCACACCGTTGTTTCTGAAACAAAACTTAGCTTTTACTTTTGGTTTTTTCTTTTCTTTTTTTTTCTTGCATGGTGTGCCATAAAAGGTGAATAATAATGCATATAATATTTTTTATTATCTTGAATCCTTGGAACTTTCAAAGAATGATCCTCCCACAGTCTCACTTAGCTTTACGTCTGTCTCATATCTGAATAATTGGGTGAATTTTGTATTATATTAGACTTTATGTTATTTATGTTATTTTAAATTAAATCATTGAACTTTCTTCATGCATGACTGGAAATTAACTCAAAAGGATAATATTCAATTCTTTATGAAATTAATCGAACCATGTTAGCATTAAGCCCATACATGACTCCATGAGCCACTATAGTAATAGTGGAATACACCAAACCAAAAACAAATAATAATTGTAGTCTCTGTTAGTGATTAAATGCAAATCTCACGTTCAAATACTTATAGATTTCTAATAAATAACAGAGTGAAATTGTACATATACTTAGGGTGTAAATAAATACTTGATTCTAGGAATACTTTTTACAGTAATAAATTATAATGTCCCCCTTTCCTCTCAAATTGAACAGTTTACAAAAAAAAAACTCTGAATGACTAACCCAAATTTCCTTGATTTGGTGGTAATTAGTGCTACAAGTTGGAGGTAATGAGTTCAAAGGACGTCTAGGGAGAAGACCATATTACATGTTCTAGACTCCGACCCAGATTAATCTTGTTGACAAAGCTATCCAAGATACTGGTTAATCCAAAAAAACTTTGAATGATTAGCTTTTCGTTTTATTATAAAATCATAAGTGTTATCCAAAAATACATTTATTTTAAATAGAGCTGGAAATAATCTATTGTGTTATAATTTGTATGTAGCTAATTTTGTTATTCTTAAAGCATCCTAATAACCATCTCGCCTTGAAATCAATCAAGCTAATGGGTTAATATATTTAGATCCATAAAGAGTTATTGATGAGTGTTTGTCCCACATTGGTTGGGAAGAAAAGTTTTGAATGGTTTATATATAACTGATACACCTTAATTGAATGAAGCGCCCGTATGTGAGATGGTAAAGAAGCGTTTCTTCATTCCCACCGGGTGAGACTGTTCTTCCTCACTCAAGAAACGCTTCTTTATCGTCTCACATACAGACGCTTTATTCAGTTAACAGCAGACTCCGAATCCTTATTTTCTTGTTTTTCGAAAACGTTTTATTGCTCTGTTACGCTTTTCTAATTCGTTTTGCATCATTTATTTGATCGATTTTCTAATCCCTTTTTACGGTCCTTACATACATAACCATTTGATTAATCTCATAGACACTCTTTGCATGATAGCAATATTTATTAAAAAAAACAAAAATCCATTTATAATTATACAACATAAAAACTCGATAAGATTATTATTACATAATCATTTATAATCCATGCCAACGAAACACACGAGGTAAAATCTTAAAATACGAAAAACACACACAACAAGACATGCATAGTGTCACTACAAACTACATATTGATTGTTCATCATTATCATCATCACCATATTCGTTGACATAATACATGTATATATATATATGAATATATTGACATGATCATGTGGGATTCATTATTCATCCAAAATAGTTATCAATCTCATCAAAAATATCTTGACTTTCATATACCGGCGTCACCTGAACGACACCGTTTTCATCCTCATGGAGAAACCTTGAAAGCTCTTTCATAAATACGTTATCCTCAACGCAAGACTCCTCCAACATCAAGAAATCTTCATCATTCAGAAAGCTTGTGAATTCATCATTAATGTTATTGTACATTAGAAGATCATTAATGGATGAATCAGAGATCGATGAAACATGACTTGTTGCAACAGCCATGGTTGGTGTGAAGGAAGAGCTAGTTGACTTATCTGATTCAGAGTCAACAGAAACACTTGTAGTAGTAGTAGTAGTAGATGTTAGTGAACCACCACTTCCAATAATTTCAGACAAAACACTCTGATCAATTCTTTTTCCGAATCTATTAGCTACTCTATTCAAGACACTAGCCGATGCTGATGATAGTCCTGACAGCTTATTCTTCTTATCCGCCTTCTCATCAAGATCTTGATCAGTCGTTGTTTGGTTTTCTGATTTGTTTAAGTCTTTGTGTGTGACAGGATCGATACCTTTCTTGATCAAACGTTTCTTGATATGAGTGTTCCAGTGATTCTTGATTTCGTTATCTGTTCTTCCTGGTAATCCACGAGCTATAGCAGACCATCTGATTCAAACACCATAACGTTAGAAATAGAGGGGACAGCCAAAAAAGGACAGCTTAATTTAAGAGACACTCAAATTCCGTCCCAAATTTGTTTCGATAGCCCACGAATTAGCGATGAAATAGTGTGTTTTTGCCATGTTTTCTTGTAGTGAAAGGGAAAGAGATGAGAAAGAGACTAACTTGTTGCCATGAAGGGCATGAAGAGAGATGATAGAACATTCTTCATCTTCAGTGAACTCTCCTCTTTTAATATCAGGTCTTAGATAATTAGCCCATCTCAATCTACAGCTTTTCCCACATCTCTTAAGTCCTATAAAATTCCCAAAAATTAATAAAAAATACTACTCAATATTGACCATTGAATATTCAAAGTTGATGAAAAAATAAAATAATAATAATAATAAGTACCAGCTTTTTCTGGGAGAGTTCGCCATCCACCTTCACCGTGAAGGTTAAGGTAAGAGATTAGCTTTTGATCTTCTTCAGGAGTCCAAGCTCCTTTCTTTAACCCTAATTCAGCTTTACAACACGGTGTCCGTACCATTCTTGAGTCTTTGATTGATCAAATAGTCTTCTTAGTAGCTTTCTTGATCAAATTCGAGGTTGCTCTCAAAAGGAACAGAAGAACAAAAGAGGAAAATAATAATATGAAAGTTGAAACAAAGTTGTGAAATGGGATTGTAAGATTCACAAAGATCTAGCACAAGATCTTTTGATTAATGAATTCAGACATCTGTAGATTTTACGAATAGACATCTTGTTTCTTTTTGAGATACTCGAGATTGTAAGAACAAAGACAGAAACAGAGATCTGAAGTCTTTAGTTGCTCTGTGTTCTTATCCACGAGAAGAGAGGATTAGTTTTTTGCTTTTGGGTTTCACTTTGCAAAATGAGAAACTCTGAGGAAGGGACAACATCTTTATTTATGCGGTGATTGTAGCTGTACGTGTGGCTAACTTTTTGAAGGTGAGTGACACGTGGCATTTTATGATTTCTTATTCTTGTCAACTTTAAATAATGGAATTATTGAGAATAGACACCTTTTTCTTTTCTTTTAATATGCAATAAACAAAACAACTATTTTTCTTCAATGATTTTCTATACTTTTTTCAATATTTCAAAATAATTGATCTCTTAAAATTATTTAATAGTTTTATATAATACTTAATAATTATTTCTCAGTGTTACTACTATTCCTTTATTAGTGAAATAGTATTAAAAACATGTAATTTGTTTTAAAAATAAATTAAATAATAATAATCGTGATTTTCTTAATTTATATAAAAAGCTAAAACATCAAATAATATAGAATAGGAGTATCAGTTATGGAAAATAACATAATAAAACAAAGTTATTGTTACACAAAAAAAAAACAAAGTTATTTAGAAAAATCCATAAATGCTGAGGCAATAATTTTTTACTTTTTTGCATGCTAAAATGTAAAATATATTCGTCGACATAAAATAAACAAAATTATTTTTATTATTCAAAGATAATCATACGGCGCCGTCACATTTTGAAAACCAATTTAATTACAATCCTGTTGACTTTTCCCTTAGATATATATAAATATCTGGAGATGCATTATTGACCGAATTGTTGACTAAAAAAAAATTGAAGTGATCCAATAAGGTTGGTACAAATAAATAAAAATACAAGTAAATATGAAAAACAAAAAACTATAAAAACTATTAAAAAAATTATTTTTTGGCATAAAGAGGAAATAAAAACCACAAAGGTACGTGTCTATTTAAGGATTTAAGTGTAATAGACTTTTCTAAAAACGACTTGAGCTTATAACATTTTCTTTTCTTTTTTTTTTTCCAATTTTAAATATGTTTAAAAAGTCATTAAACGACGAAAAAATAAAAGGAAAAAAAGGCAAAGAAATAGAAATTGAAAATTCGAGGAAAGTACATAAAAGTTGGTCATATTTGAATCAGATTATATTAAGTAACAACTTGGTCACTCAAACACTGTACTTGGACATATTGATTTTGAGCCCCAAGAAAAACAAAACACAAAAAATCAAAAAGGAGATATTATATTCCACATTTCGTACATTTTAATTACACTTTTAGTCAAAATGAATTAATTAGTCAACAGTCTGCTAATTATTTTCCACAAAGAAATATGATTTTTGGGGACCTGAATTTATATACACACAAACTTTGACATATAACTATCGTTACACACGAATTTTGATCTCTAATCTAAATCCACACAAATCGTATATTGAAAACATAATAAACCCACACAGATCCAATGTTAAATACATATAACTACACAGATCATATATTGAAAACATAAACTCACACAAATCTGAAATTGTTGAAGTCTTAATCAGTCAACGGTCAAACAACAACGTTGGTAAAAATATTTTCAATATACGATCTGTGTGGGTTTATGTTTCCAATATACGATCTATGTGGAATTATGTTTTCAAGATACAATCTGTGTGAGTTTAAGCTGAGGGTCAAAATTCGTGTGAATTCCTGTGTATGTCGGTGGAGGTAGAATTATTTGCCGACATGTAAGACAGAAACTCATTTTTAAGCCCAATAGGTTTTGAACTCATATTAGGCCCATTGGGCTTTTTAAAAAATCTGATATCATCGTCCTTATCTGTAAGAGCTTTAGGGTTTACGAATTTTGTGACGGAATGCCGGCGGTGAAGCAGAGAACTCCGAAAGTAAGCCGGAACCCTGACCTAATTAGGGGGGTTGGTAAATTCTCTAGGTCACAGATGTATCACAAGAGGGGTTTATGGGCTATCAAGGCTAAAAATGGCGGTGTTTTTCCCCGTCATGATGCTAAGATGAAGGTAGAAGCTCCGGTGGAGAAGCTAGCTAAGTTTTATCCGGCGGAAGATGTTAAGAAACCGCTTGCTATAGGCGTAAGCCGAAACCTACCAAGCTAAAGTAATAATCCATCTTCTTCTTTCGAATTGAATTTGATTTCAAATTCAAGGTATCTGTGTGTTGGATTGCAGGAGATTACGTGTTAGAGTAGATTTGAATCTGCATTGAACATAAGTAGGATCGTTGTTTGCTAGGATTATTGAAAGGAATTTCTGGAATGTAGGGTTCATGGAGATTCACAGTAGCTTAAGATATTGAATTCTCTATGTAATCATGTAACATTTTTGTTTATGACTGTTATCTATATTACAGATCCAGCATTACTCCAGGAACTGTGTTGATAAATCGTTGCTGGTAGATTCAAGGGCAAGAGAGTTGTATTTCTCAATCAATTACCTTCTGGTTTGCTTCTTGTTACTGGTGAGTTCTCTTATCTCTGCACATACTCCACATTTCTTTGATTGTGTGAAAACTTTGCTCATGTTTTGTGTTTGCTAAATTTGCATTTTAGGACCATTCAAGATCAATGGTGTTCCATTGAGACGTGTTAACCAATCATATGTGATTGGAACCTCTACAAAAGTTGACATTTCTGGAGTCAACATTGAGAAATTTGATGATAAGTACTTTGGCAAAGTTGCTGATAAGAAGAAGAAGAAAGGAGAAGGCGAGTTCTTTGAATCAGAGAAAGAGGTAAACATCTTATGCATTTGGTTTAAACCAAAATCGAATCATGTGTCTTCTTCTTTAGACGATTACCTAATCAAAAACTATGGTTTAATCAGGAGAAGAAAGAGATCCCGCAAGAGAAGAAAGAAGATCAGAAAACCATAGACACAGCTTTAATCAAATCAATCGAAACAGTTCCAGAACTCAAAGTTTACCTTGGAGCCAGATTCTCATTAAGTCAAGGAATGAAACCCCATCAACTTGTTTTCTAGATTTCATTTTTTGTTTCTCTGAGTTTTTGTCCCTCTTATAGACACTGTTTTTGTCCTTATTTACATGTATGTTATAATACTTGTGAAAATCCTTTAAACTCATGATTTTTTTTTTTTTTTTTGTCAAGGGAACTCATGATCAGTAATGTGATGTTATAATACTTGTGAAAATCCTTTAAACTCATGATTTTTTTTTTTTTTTTTGTCAAGGGAACTCATGATCAGTAATGTGAAAATAGAAGACAGTACTTTGTCCTAAGAAACCGAACAAAATTTATGAATAAAACATTAATCCAACACTATACCATGCATGCATGCTGATCCAAAAAATAGGATATATATATTTTTTAATTGTTTATTTTATTAAAAATTATATTGTATAATCAATACATAATTATAATGCAAAATACTAATATAAAATTTACATGTTTCTCACTATATGAGCGCATATCTGGACAATCAATAAACTTGAGGAAATCATCACTGACTTTTGGCAAAAACGTGAGTGGACAGACTAAAACTTTCATGCGACATTTAATGGGAATTCATAATGAGGGAGGTGGTAATTCTCACTATATGAGCGCATATCTGGACAATCAATAAACTTGAGGAAATCATCACTGACTTTTGGCAAAAACGTGAGTGGACAGACTAAAACTTTCATGCGACATTTAATGGGAATTCATAATGAGGGAGGTGGTAAATACCTGGGACTCCCAGAAGAATTTCAGAGGAAAAGAGCTGACACTTTCAGATATATTCTTGAAAGAGCTGACACTTTCAGATATATTCTTGATAGAGTTAAAGCAAAAACACAAGGATGGAGCAAAAAATTCTTGTCTCCGGGCAGTAAAGAGGTATTACTCAAAGCTGTGGCTGCTGCACTACCGGTCTACTGTATGAATATTTTTAATTACTCAAAGCTGTGGCTGCTGCACTACCGGTCTACTGTATGAATATTTTTAAACTACCAAAAGGATTTACGGAGGACTTGAATAAAGTTATGGCAGAATTTTGGTGGGACAAGGGAGATAATCGTAAGGGCAAACATTGGATCGCTTGGAAAAGACTATGTGTACCAAAAAGAGAAGGTGGATTGGGGTTTAAGGATTTTGAAAGTTTCAACCTTGCGCTGCTGGCAAAACAAGTGTGGAGAATTTTCCAATCTCCAGAAAGTCTCATGACAAAAGTACTCAAAGGAAAGTATTTTGCTGATAAAAACATTCTAAATAGTAAACCGGGTAAAAGTCCTTCTTATGTTTGGCAGTCTTTGATATTTTGCTGATAAAAACATTCTAAATAGTAAACCGGGTAAAAGTCCTTCTTATGTTTGGCAGTCTTTGATCGCGGGCAGGGATCTTCTAATAAAAGGTCTGCGTTTTGTTATTGGTAATGGCACTCTCATCAATGCCTGGGTAGATCCATGGCTTCCAGTCTCTCCACCACGGCCACCACAACCAAGAACGAGCCCATCACCACCTATCCAGGTATCGGACTTAATTGACAGCAATTCAGGTACTTGGAATGTCTCTAAAGTCACAGAAATGATTTGTGAAGAAGATGTAAACAGTGTCTTGAATATTAAATTAAGTACTTCAGGCATAGAGGATATGATAGGATGGCATTATACACAAACAGGTCAATATACGGTAAAGTCAGGCTATTGGTTAGCTACACACATGGATAATTTGGTGCAACCTCAACCAATCCAGGGTGATCCTTTATTGAAAACAAAGATATGGAACATTTGCACAGCATCCAAAATTCGTCACTTTCTATGGAAAGTGATATCAGATATCCTTCCATCGCGAGACCTACTACATAGAAGACACATTATAGATTCTACTACCTGCATTCGTTGTGGAGCTCAGCGAGAGACAACAGATCATATCCTATTTACTTGTCCTTATGCAATACAAGTCTGGAGAGGTTCATCTTTATCACTAAATATTTTTTGATAAAAACATTCTAAATAGTAAACCGGGTAAAAGTCCTTCTTATGTTTGGCAGTCTTTGATCGCGGGCAGGGATCTTCTAATAAAAGGTCTGCGTTTTGTTATTGGTAATGGCACTCTCATCAATGCCTGGGTAGATCCATGGCTTCCAGTCTCTCCACCACGGCCACCACAACCAAGAACGAGCCCATCACCACCTATCCAGGTATCGGACTTAATTGACAGCAATTCAGGTACTTGGAATGTCTCTAAAGTCACAGAAATGATTTGTGAAGAAGATGTAAACAGTGTCTTGAATATTAAATTAAGTACTTCAGGCATAGAGGATATGATAGGATGGCATTATACACAAACAGGTCAATATACGGTAAAGTCAGGCTATTGGTTAGCTACACACATGGATAATTTGGTGCAACCTCAACCAATCCAGGGTGATCCTTTATTGAAAACAAAGATATGGAACATTTGCACAGCATCCAAAATTCGTCACTTTCTATGGAAAGTGATATCAGATATCCTTCCATCGCGAGACCTACTACATAGAAGACACATTATAGATTCTACTACCTGCATTCGTTGTGGAGCTCAGCGAGAGACAACAGATCATATCCTATTTACTTGTCCTTATGCAATACAAGTCTGGAGAGGTTCATCTTTATCACTAAATATTTTTACTTCTGCAGTGGCTTCTGTACATGAGAAAATCTCAGCGATAATAGAATGCTCAACAAGCCAAAACAATGATATCATCTCACAGCAGCCTTTATGGATACTCTGGCGTTTATGGAAAAGCCGGAACCTACTGATATATCAGCAGAAAGATTTGGAGTGGCGAAAGACTTTAGAATTGGCTTGGAATGATTCCTCCGAATGGATAACAGCTACAAAACATATTAACCCGCCCAACCGCTCTCAAGATGCAGTATTACCACATAATCATAGGCCAAAACAGAGTAACTGGCAAGCACCCACCCAAGGATGGCTAAAATGCAATTTTGATGCATCTTGGAAACAGGGCTTTCCCTCGCAAGCTGGCTGGGTGGTTAGAGATGACCAGCGACAATTCATTTCCGCAGGGAGATACAAAGGGAACATCCTATCAAGCCCCCTTGAAGCAGAATTTCAAGCTTTGCTTTCAGCAATGCGACATTGTCTCGATTTAGGCTATACAAGAATATGTTTTGAAGGAGATAATATACAACTGAGCCGACTCATGGAAGGAACAATAGGGAACATGAATATGTTCAACTGGATCAGAGACTGTAATATAACAAGACAATTGTTCCAACATTGCAAGATTATATGGACGCACAGAGAAAATAATTCTTTAGCTGATAACTTAGCCAAGATGGTATTTGAGGATAATCAATCCAATGTCTTAATGTATTCAACATTACCTTATTTTCTTGTAAACTGCTTCACTCGTGATTACTATCATCAATAAAAATGTTCAAGAGTTAAAAAAAAATAAAAAAATAAAAAAATATTAATTTAATAAATTTAAATTAAATTATACAAATAATATTAGCAACCATGTTATTCGAAATCATCTATTTTCACAACATTCACAAGATTTATGGCCTCTTTTGTAAATATTTACAATTCAATAATTGATTATAATTATAAGATAACAAAATTAATAAAATTTATCATAACAATAAAAAAATATAGTTTTCATTTATTTGTTATATTAATAATATTAAAAATAGAGTCTCAAACTTTTTTTTTTTTTTTTGGAATAGAGCTCCAAAATTTCAGGATCGGCGCTGCATTGTTTGGTTAAATAGTTTTAAAGATTTGATAGATACCTGAATAGGAGACAAGTTCTTGTGATAAAAAAGCTTCTTCGATCTGACTAACACAACCATCATTCAAATCATCACAAACATTAGCTTGAACCATACAAGCCCTAATCCCAACCCATCTCTTCCCACTAACAAAGAAGAGAAAAATCGAAAAAAAACCAACAAAGAAACAATACCACAAAACAATATAATCAAATACGAAACCATTATTGCGATATTTTCTTTAAAACAAGATCCGATTACACTCGATCAATGAGACGAGGAAAAGGATGATTCCTGTTGTTAGAAGTGGTGTACGGATTGCTGATTCACATTGAGTTATGTCTTGATGAACAAACATGTAGATTGAATAAACCAATGGCTGATGTAGCCACTAACATCTTACTAATGTGTTTGCTAATGTTAGGAGAATAGAAGATGAAGATTATCAGAATAAAGAAGATCTAAAAAAGATTTATTCTGATAATCTTCGTCTTCAATTCTCTTAACAGCTAGTCCCACCACAAAATTGCTTACTCGAATTATCTTTGGATTTTTTTTTGAAGAACAAGAGATGTGTTTTTGTTGGAAATTTGGTAGTTTTTAAAGGGTGTGGAGTACTGGTTATTAGGGTTAAGAAGATCCTTAAGTTTAGTGAGTAGTTAAGAGAACGTTAAGAAGATCCTTTAGTTTAGTAAGTCGTTAAGTTAGATTTTGACTATGTCTTTATTGCAACATTACTATATTGAAGTACTATTTAAATTTAAAATGTCACTACTGTTTAAACTCTTAAATTTTAAAATAATTTTGTTACTTGGATCCGAGATTGTTGGGAAAATTGTATATATTTTGCATACACATCAAGTTTAATTCAAATTTACTAGCAATGGTTTCTATAATGAGCTAATTTTAAAATCCGTGAAAATGTACTAGATTTATCTAACTAAGTGACATAAGAATATCCTAGAGTTACTAACTTACCCTAGATTTACTAACTAAGTTTACTAAGTAGATAATTATCCAAATTATATATTTAGTAATTAGTTATACCTAACTAAGTGACATGAGAATATCTCAAAATTACTCACTAGATTGACTAACTTACCTAGATTTATTATCCAAATGATATATTTTTTAATTAGCTAATTATCCAAACAATAATCTAGGATTTAGTTAAGAATATCCTAAATCTCAAGAGATAATCTATATTTTGCTATATAAATATATAAATACATACGGTCTTACCTAAAAATCTAAGTGATGTTCTAGATCAAAATTGAGGACACTTATCAATGTTACCTAAGTAAACCTATTAAATAAAATAAAGCTATCAATGTTTATAAAGTATCACCCATTGTTTGCTTTGCTACTAAATCTTCTGAGAGTAAATGTGAACTACTATTTTGGATTTGCTGAATTTGTCCTTATGTTTATGAGTAGTTACGTCATATTTTAAGATGAATTAATTTTGAATATTTAATAGATTAATTTTAGGCCCGGCCCTGTAGCAATTTAAACAAAACATTTGTTTAGGGCCCCACTTTTTGTGGGGCCTATTATTTTGAAAATATTTGATTTGTTAATAAATATTATATTAATTATGTAAATAATGTATTTTTAAATCATTAAAATATAAAAAATATACATAAAATAAATTTTATGTTTATGAAATTTAAATTTAATTAGTAAAATTTATATATAGTAAAAGAAAATTTTGTTATTTCTTTAGTTATTATTAATAATTTTAAAAAATTAAAATAAAATAATTTTTTTGTAATTAAATAGGGCCTCAATTTTTTTCCAAATAGGTTCTCGGGAAAATCCGGACCGGCTCTGATTAATTTTCATAAATATATTTAAAATATTATTACCACTTTTAATAATTAATTTTAAAATAAATTAATTTTAGATATTTTATAGATTAATTCTCATACTTTCAAATAATTATTATTCATTGTAGGTGGGAAGCAGTTAGGAATATATTGATGGGACACTTTTGAGAGATCTTGATAGGTTCTCCTCGTTCTCTTACTTATTTGCTTTGTGTATATAAATTTTTATTTTTCAGATTCATAGTTTAAAAACTTTAAAGCTAGACTTGACCTTTAGCTAGACACAGGCATTCATCATCTTTTCTCGGATATTTATATGTATTTATTTCTAAATTTTTGGAACTATTAGCTTTGTACAAGTTACAAATTTTTTTTAGGTAATATAAGTAATATAACAAAGTTCTTATATATTTATTACCTTTAGTAATATCAATAATAGAATAAAACTAATACAAAAATTTGTTAAAATCTTTAGGCATTCTGAAGCACATTATCAATTTCGGATTATTGCTAAAGATGAGTTATCTGTTCTATATATTTAACATCATAATTTTTAGGGTCTTTTACACCCAATAGCACAACCACTCCCCTAAATTACAAAAGTAGCACAACCAAAAAATCTGTGTAAACAAAAAACAAAAACATGTGGAAACAAAAAAAAATTGTGCTATTGAATGTAATTTTAAGAGATTTGTGCTATTGAGTGTAAATTTGATTTTTTTTGTGCTACTACATGTAATTGTTTCTAAATTTTTATGATCCAAAATATTAATAATCAAACATAAATAATTTATTAATATAATCTGAAATGTTTCATTTAGTATATTAAAATAAAAATCAACCCGCGAACAAATCTAGTTAAGGGTTTATGGGCTATCGCCTATCAAGGCTAAAAATAGCGGGTTTTGTCCCGTCATGACGCTAAGACGAAGGTCGAAGCTCCGGTGGAGAAGCCAGCTATGTTTTATCCGGTGGAAGACGTTAAGAAACATCTCGCTAACAGCGTAAGCCGAAACCTACCAAACTAAAGTAATAATCTACTAGATGATATCCTGCGTCATGCGCGGATTTAATTGTATTATAGATGTTAAATAATATTTGTAATGATATAATTTACGCGCGGATTTAATTGTATTATAGATGTTAAATAATATTTGTAATGATATAATTTACAAATATTGTAAGTGAAAACAACTTATTTACCCACTAACTATTGACATATCATAATATTTCCCTACGAATTATTGTCCTCTTTCTAAATCCCCATGAAATCAAAGTTGCATACTTATTTGCAAATAAGTTTGAACTTTTCATTTCACGGGCAAATAAGTCTGCAACTTTGATTTCTTTTTTTTTTTGTATGAATGTTAAATTTTGACACTTTTATGACTCGAACCCGTGACCTATAAGTCAGGGGTGAGTTGTGGTTACCATCTGACCAACACCCACTCGTCGTGCAACTTTGATTTCATGGACACATAAATCTCCAACTTTGATTTCATGGAGATATAGAAAGAGGACAATAGTTCGTGAAGAAATATTATGATATGACAATAGTTCATGGGTAAATAAGTTGTCCTTCCTTATTCTAATAATTAAATCACAATGGCATGTTCGTACATAAAGTCCGTGAAAGTGATTCTAGCGACGACACCTAAGCGTTTTTGCTTTTCAAATAATATATAGGGGATAATTCGTTCGACCTGTCTTTAGTTCAATTTCAATTTCAAGGTATCAATGTGTTAGATTGCGGTAGATTATGTTTTAGAATAGATTTGTATCTGCGTTGAACATAAGAGGAATCGTTGATTAGTAGGATTATTGAATGGATTTGTTAAAATGTAGGATTCATGGCGATCACACATTCTCTTCTGGCCTAAGATATTGTATTCTTGTTTCTCAAACTTGTTTCTGAGTTTTTGTTCCTCTTAAGATCTTTAAAGATACTGCTTTGTCCTTATTTACATGTATGTTATAATAATACTTGTGAAAACGCAGAAAATTCATGATAATTAATGAGAAAATAAAACACATTAAATTGTCGTCTTGTCCTAAAAAACCAAAACATACTTAAAACTAAATAAAACAAAAGACAAGAACTTAAAACCAAACTGATCAAGCATAATCACTTTTCCTAGCCATCATTCTATTATTCCGACGAGCACAACACCCACAAGAATAAACAGCGATCAGTAGAACAACCAGACAAGCATTGAACACTAGTAGATTCCTCCACTCTTGTCTTATATTCGCTAACACACCAGCTCTACACGCGTTACAGTTAAAACATAACTCCATTTGCACATTACTCCACGTACCACAGTCACTGTTCTCGACCCTAACCGCTGTTTCATTTCTCTTCGGTCTTATCCAAAACGTCGCATTCTTAAACTCGAAGTTGCAATCTGATGGTGGCTTACAACAACCTGACTACTCAAAACCAAAACAATATATAAACATTAATCCAACACTATAACATGCATAGTTATATATAATAAATACATAATTATAATGCAACATATTAATATAAAATAAATATTAATTAAATTAATACAAAAAATATTAGCAACCATTAATCATCTATTTTCACAACAGCCTCTTTTGTAAAATTTTACAGTTCAGTAATTAATATAATTAAATGATACAAAAATTAATAAAATTTATCATAGTAAAAAAAAATATATGTATAGTTTCCATTTATTTGTTTATATTAATAATGTGAAAATAGGGTTTCAAAGTTTTTTTGAATAAAGATCCAAAATCTCAGGATCGGCACTCTGTATTGATATTTACCTGGATTGGAGATAAGTTCTTGTGATAGAAAGCTTCTTCGATCTGACTAACACGACCATCATTCAAATCATCACAAACATTAGCTTGAACCATACAAGCCCTAATCCCAACCCATCTTTTCCCACTAACAAACCCATTAAGCCAAGTCGAAAAATCGACAGTCCTATACTCTCTATACCCACGACCCGAAACCATCCGACCCGCTCCTTTATTCGTAACAAAGAAGAGAAAAATCGAAAAAACCAACAAAGCAACAATACCACAAAACAATATGATCAAATACGAAACCATTGAGATATTCTCCTTGAAACAAGATCCGATTACACCGATCAATGAGACGAGGAAAAGGATGATTCCGGTTGTTAGAAGTGGTGCACGGATTGCTGATTCACATTGAGTTATGTCTTGATGAACAAACATGTAGATTGAATAACCAATTGCTGATGTAGCTACTAACATTACTAATGTGTTTGCTAATCCCACCACAAAATTGCTTACTCTAATCATTGTTTTTTGAAGAACAAGAGATTGTGTTTTGTTGGAATTTGATAATGTTGTTTTGTGATGTGTTTAAAGGTGTGTGGAGTAGTGGTTATTGGGGTAAAAAGAGTGAACGGTTAAATTAATGGGGTAGTGGATTTAGAGTTATAGAGAACGTGTGAGGGTTAAGAAGATCCTTTAGTTTAGTGAGTCGTTAAGTTAGATTTTGACTATGTCTTTATTGCAACGTTACTTATATATTGGAGTACTATTTAAATTTAAATGTCACTACTGTTTAAACTCTTAAATTTTCAAATAATTTTGTTACTTGGATCCGAGATTATTGGGAAAATTGTATATAATTTGAATTTCAATATTTTAGATACATATATATCAAGTTTAATTCAAATTAGATTAGTAGGAAAAAATATTATTTTAATAATTAAATAAATCTACTAATAAAGTTTATCTTCCATCAAATTTTTTGGGTTTTTAAATTTATATATATCTAGTTAGCAAAAAAAAAAGTAAAATGTATACATAGTAGGTGGTATTCCATAAATTTTAAATATTTTAATCAATCTCTATAAATATATTATATATTAACATATTTTTTTATCAAGAAAAGTAGAACTTTTATTACCAAAATTTTTATGGTTTTTATTTTATTTTTTTTGGTTCTTGATTTAAACCAAATTTAAGAAACTTTAGAACTAAAATTGAAAATTAGAAACAATATTCACTAAATATTATTAAATTTATTTTGCGAAAATTGTCATTGATTGTAAACTAATTTTTATTAGATTTTATATTTTTAATATATTGATTTAATTATTATTAGTAAATCCATATTTTCTTCTTATTCAATAATAATTAAGATAATCTTTATGTATTGCTATCTAATATTAAAGTGGGAATCACCTAGTTTCTTTGATAAATATCAAAATGGTTTATAAAATTGAGATTAAAAATTGCATTTGCGTTTCAATTGTGTCGTGCAACCTAGCTCTGGGCTCCCGAAAGGCCCGACTCGTGCCGAATCGGGTTAATCGGTTTATTGGATCAAACCGATCCGATTGAAATAACCGAACGGTATAACAATTTATTAAATCCCAATAATCGAGCCGAACCGACCGACATTAAGAATACCGAATTAAACCAATTAAAACCCTAATGTTCCCGAACAAAACCGCCCACCACCTAACTCATTAACTCATTTCGCAAAAAAAAATCTCTCACTAACCCTCTTATCTCTCTCAACTCTCTCTCGCCGATTTCCCTTGAATCTCCGTCATCCTCCGATTTCGTCGGTTGTTTGCTTTTCTTCTTGCTCAGGTCTATTTTATTCTTCTTCTGTTTCATTTTAATCGGTGCGAAATCTGTACTTTCGAAACTTTTTAGTTTTAGATCTGAAAATTAGGGTTTCTTTGTTTGTCTCGTTTTACTTTCAAAATCTTCTGAAATCGATGTAGCTGAGCGATTTAGGGTTGTTTGTGTTGTGTTTTAGTAAAATCTTTGAATAATTTTGAAAAGCCCAAAATTTTTGAAAACCCTAATTTTTAAATTCGATTTTGAAACTTTAATTTGTGTTTATTTTTTGATGATACATTAATTTAGGGTTGCTTTGTTTATCAAGGTTAAGCTTTGCGGTTTGCTTTGTGACAAAAGAAATTTTGCATGGTCTGCACATCATTGCAATTTTTCAGGGCTGTATTTCTCTGTCATTTTGTCAACTGTGTACACAAATAATTTTATAACTCGATAACCTGTCAATACTATCTGAGTTTATAATCCGAGTAATCTTGTAGACCATTGCAAGTTAGCTACTTGATATTCTTTTTTTTGATTCCTTCTTTGTAGGTTACCCAAAGGAGACAGCAGCACTGGGTAGTCAATTCCGATGCTACTAAGGATTCCTCGTTTCTTTGATCCTTGGAATGGTTATGACATGATTGGTTTTGGGGACATCCATTTCCCCGGTTTGCTTTGATTCTTGGGGTGGTCATAAATTTGTATATTTTTGGTTAGAAGTTAGAACATGTTGTAGTTTTAACTTAGAACAACTTGATAGGAATTAGTTTTGGTTTTCTAGTTTTAGGTTGATAATTGATTTGAATTGATTTTGCTTTTGTAGTTTTAGGTTTGATTTATTTTAATTGATTTTGGTTCTGTAGTTTTAGGTTGAATTGATTTTGGTTTTGTTGGTTTTATATTTTTATGGATTTCGATTCAAATCGGAAAACCGATTAAAAAAACCGAACCGATCAGTTTGTATTAATTTCGATTTAAATCGGACTAAATTAATTCTGAGAAACCCGAACCGAAAACCGAGTAAAATTAACCTAACCGATCCGCAATTACAATTCGGTTTAATTCGGTCTAATTTCTAAATTTCAAAATAAACCGAAACCTAATTAACCTGAACCGCGCCGAACCGAACCGGCCGTAAGCCCAGCCTAGTGCAACCAAAGCTAAAAAGGAAAGCCCAATATAATTCATATGTTTTTTTTTTTTTTTTGTCAACATAATTCATATGTTTTTGTTTGCAAATAAAATGAAAAAATATTTAATATTGGAGACGGAACAGAGACAGAGAGAAGAAACCGAAAAAAAAGCAATTTTCTCAAATGGTGTTTTCTCCAATTCCTCGATTTTACAGATAGAAAGATTCGATAGCTTTATAGAGATGGATTCGTAGCAAAAAGTTGATTATTAGAGAGATAGATTTGGGGATATGAGTTGTAGGAGAGTACTGAAGTCTATACAAGCCTTGGCAGCTCATAGCTTACTCTTTTGTTTCACGCTCTTATTAGTTCTTAAGCTCGATCACATCGTCTTTTGCTCATGGTGGTTCGTCTCTTTTCCCCTTTCATTTCTTAACTCTCAATTTCTGATTGGTTCTGATTGGTTCAATTTCTTGCAAGACTCCAATTTTATTGTATGTGTTTATTTCTGATTGGTTCAATTTCGATTTTTCATTATTTGGGTTCGAGAAATCTTTACCTGATTTGATCATTTAGGGATTTGAATGTGGACCCTTCTTTTTGTTTTTTGGCTCCTTTGAATTTTTGGAAGCTAAAGATTATTGTCTCTTTACATGGGAAGCATGAGACTTTTGAGAAACATTCAAAATCAGCTCCTTTCACTGAAATTGTTTCTGATTCTGATTAAAGTAACATGATCACGTCAGTAGTAAAGTTTTTTGCAGTTTCTGGAAACTGATCACTGATATATGCATTTTGTATCCAGGACAGTAAAAAAAAGTTACATCCTTTAGAGTTATATGCCTTTACCTACTGAGTTTATTTTACCTTTTTTTTTTTTGTATGAATGTTAAATTTTGACACTTTTATGACTCGAACCCCTGACCTATAAGTCAGACTCGAACCCCTGACCTATAAGTCAGGGATGAGGTGTGGTTACCATCTGACCAACACCCACTCGTCAGTTATCTTACCATCTGAGTTTATTTTACCTTTTTGATGTTATCAGTTATCTTCTTTACCTTTTTGTGTTTTTGTTACAAATTTGATCAAAAAAAAGTTTTTTTTTTTTTTGGTTTTTTTGGTAGGATGGTGTTTATGCCGCTGTGGGCATTTCATGGAGTTGTTTCAAGGGGAAGATTCTCTCTTCCTGCTCCTGTTGCTCCACGCAACCGTCATGTGTGTTCCTTTTTTCATTTTCTTACCTCATGGTCTGTTTTTACTTCAGCAAATTGTATTGATTGTACTGTGATATGCTTTTGATCCCTTTTTGGTGTACAGTGGGCTCCATGTCATGCTGTTGTCGCGACACCGTTGCTTATAGCATTTGAATTGCTCCTCTGTATATACCTCGAGAGTTCTCAGGGTAAATAACCTGTAACCTACTGATTTCGCGCTTTAGAAGGTTTGTTTTGGTGATAGTCTGGACTATTTGGCATGGGAAGACACTGATTTACTCAATATTTAAACAAAAAAATTGGCTATGATTCTCAAAATTTTATTTTGACACTGTTTGTATATTAGATATTACGAATGGTTAAGTTGGAGGAGATCACAAAGTAGTTTTTGTGTAACAAGATTCGCGATTCTGTATGAAGTGTTGTTTTTCATTTCTCCCATTTCTCCGTGTTGTGAAACTCTTCTATCTTAACTTCAGGTCGTTGGCCACCAGCTGTGAATTTGAAGATTGCATTCTTACCGTTATTGGCTTTTGAATTAACAATACTGGTGGACAATTTGAGGTATTGAACTATTAAATGTGTTCTCTAATTACTTTATTCTGGCAACTTCTCGAACAAAGATATTCGTTCTAGTTGTTTGGTGAACGCATACCAAGCAGATGATTATATAAGTTTAAGTTCCTAATCACTGCTAGCTTTTTTGTTCAGAATGTGTCGAGCATTGGTGCCATGGGACGTTGACAGCTTAAATGAAGACGAAATATGGGAGGCACTTCCTGTAAGTCCACAAGTGTTACATAATTTTTTTTAGGCATGAGGCTTTGGTTCAGCTGCTTTAAGCTTGTTGCTCTTTGAATTTGTAACTCTTTTTTTTTTTTGAGTATTTAGGCAAGGTGAATCTGTTAAACATGAATGAAAATCTGTCTCTAGTTTTCCAATAACAGAACTTAGGACTAAGAAAGGCGTAAATTAACCTTTCGACAAACATAGGCATAGGATTTCTAATCTTTTGTTGACGGGCAGGGGAAGCTGTTCAGTGTGCAAAATAAACATTTACATTCTTTTCCTTGTTGCCTGCAGCATTTTTGGGTTGTGATGTCCATGTTGTTCATGTTGGCTGCTACCCTCTTTACACTCTTCAAGCTTTCTGGTAATATTTTCTTTGGTGCTTGCCTAAATAGTTATCTTACTGTGTCTCTTTGCCTATTGTAATCCTTTTTTCAACAGATCATTTTGCTGGTGAGGTTATTGTGTTCTTATTCCCTTTTCTTCTTTCTTTTTAAAATCTACAGGCGATATAGTTGCTAATGGTTGGTGGACTTCATTCATATGTTTTGGGTATGTTTGTCTTGGTCTCTCTATGTTTAAGTCTTGAAGAAGTTCTTGTCATTTTTACGTTTGATGAAAATGATTATGATAGTAATATATGTGAAAAATGTTTTGCCTGCAGAACTGCTGAGTGCTTTGCTTTTCTTGTTTGTACAAAATGGTCCAACCCAGTGATCCATAGAAGCTCGCGCACCCGAGAAACTGGGTCATCTTCCTCTACTATCAGATATCTTGACAGGAGCAGTGGCCTTATGGTTTCTCCAGAAGAGGACAGGAACCAGGATAGATTGTGCGGTCTGCAAGATATTGGTGGTCATATGTTGAAAATTCCCGTTATTGTATTTCAAGTATTCCTTTGCATGCATCTAGAGGTATACGACACATGTCTCTCTAACTTGCCGTATTGCCTTTGGAAAATACTAAAAAAGCTAATGCTTTTGGACTTTCAGGGGACTCCTAAAAGAGCCAAGGATATCTCTATCCCAATCCTGTTTTCTCCATTATTCCTATTGCAAGGCCTTGGTGTTCTCTTTGCTACATCTAAACTAATAGAGAAGATTGTCGTCTTACTGCGTGGGGAAGCAGGTCCAGGATTGTATTTTAGACTCTCCTCATATGCTCATGATTGCTTAGGTTTCTTGCACCATGGTTGCAGGTGAAACACGTGTCTGTTTTAACCAAAAGGTTTGATAATATACAAGATTTTATACAAACAGTAGATCAATCAATGCTCTTATCTGCTCAGGCTATTAGGTTGGTGGTCGATTGATGAAGGAAGCCAAGAGGAACATGCTCGGCTGTACGATGATCAAGAATCTGGGTTAGTTTGTACAGTCCGACCTTTCAATATATGGTTGAACCAAGTATAGTTACCTGACCTGTTTAAGATGTCATTATAATATGCATGTGCAGTTACAATACTTTCAGTGGTCATCCGCCTGAGATAGTCAAGAAAATGCCAAAAGAAGATCTTGCTGAAGAGGTAAACTTCTATTTCTCTTTCTTGCATTTGACTCTCAGACTGATATTTACTTCGGGTTCTGTTTATTGTCTGAGTTTCGAGTCTTTCTTCTAGTTTCAGTATTACTTAACTCTTAACTTTCATTTGACTTAATTGAAATCCTCCTTAGGTGTGGAGACTTCAAGCAGCTCTAGGTGAACAAACAGAAATAACAAAATTCAGCCAGCAGGAATACGAAAGACTGCAAAATGTCAGCCATTGTTGTTTTTTATGAGTTTCATCTTTCAGTCTTTCTATCATGCTTTTTAGATGGGCTTAAACCTGTTTCAATGTGTCTTACTCTCCAGGAGAAAGTGCTGTGCAGAGTTTGTTTTGAAAAAGAAATCAGTTTGGTACTGCTTCCATGTCAACACCGTGTTCTCTGCAGGTAATGATACTACGAATCGATGAGGCGAGATTGATATATACTTATCTGGTCATAGCTGACTCTCATGTGGCATGTTTTGGTTGCAGAATTTGTGCAGACAAGTGTGTAAAATGTCCAATATGTCTTCTAGCCATTGAACAACGACTACCTGTATATGACGTTTAACGGTGTCTAACTTTGGCTCAAGCTCAAGAGAGGAGATTTGAGGTTCAAGCTGAAGACAAAACATTTCTCTTTTTGTAAGTTTCCCAGACTGTTTGATGTTTTTGCTGAATCTTTTTGTGGATAACATCGTACAGTCTCTTACATGCTTTGACCATAACAGTATCTAACTATATGTTATTATCTGTTGTGACATACGTATGACCTTGTTAAAAACTTTGTCATGAAGCGACTTCCGGGATAAAAACCAAGGAAAAAAGAGTACACTATTCTCTTCCTACAAAATATTTTTCTGTTGTATGTCTCGTGCATCATCTTTTGAATACTTTGAATGTGCTTTCTGAATATTTTTGAAGAAAACACGCACATTCTTTATGATAGAACATACTCGATTTTAATTTCACAGTTTTTCTCAAGCTTTTGGGTGTAAGAGAAAAACTTCGGTGGAATATGTTCTGTCTGAGTACTCTGGATATAACCTCTTTGACTTCCGACACATGCAGCATTGTCTTCAAATATGTTTGTTTATTTTTCGCTCGTAGCCATTCCACTAGTTTTTGTATCGTAGATCTTAACCATGCATATTCTCTGTAGGTTTCGTGCAATGGAATAACCTCTGTATAGTTTGATGGAGTAGCCACCAAAGTCTGCTTCTGGAAGTGCCACAATATTGATGTTCCTCCAACATTAAATATATATGTTTGTAATCTCACCTTATCCAGATACGATAAATAACTTGCATCTGCAAAACAGAGAAGACAAAATTCGCAAATACTTATAGATAAAGAAATATATGTTTTTTCGTTCCAATGTTTACGGGTCAAGGACGAGTTATATCTTGAAAGCAGATTAGCAATGTTCTATTTGGTTGTGTGCAATTTGCAAGATACATCAGTCCACCAATGACACTCATATGAGGTACTTGGGGATCCAATATACTCTTCATTATTTCACTTAGTCGAAAATGATCATTTTCGACATCAAGCGATCTATTGACTATTAGAGTACTTATGAGTAGTTTTATCCATACTAAGACGTTTGAGGATCGTTTTTGTATAATTTGACTGATGCACTAAAATTCAATCTCGAAGTGCTCTATTTGGAACCCTAAACAAAACCTTATTTTTCCGAAATCTTTCATTTCAAATTCAATTATCATATAATTTCGTGCTTCTTCAAATTCCTCCCAAGTTCCAATTATGTTCAGGTCATCAGCAAGGGCCTTGTTAGTAAGCCCCCTACTTGACGGTCGAGCATCGTTGTAAAGTAGTCTGTTATGTTGTGAACATTTTCTGTCAACGAACACCGACTGAACTTATAAAGCTCTTTTCATCATTGGGAGAAGCACCTAGGTATAGGCATGAGGCGCCTTCACTAGGTTGGGTAAGCTTGTTGGGATCGTGAAACTTTCTCTCAAAAAGTAAGATGTTCTTACACAACAATAATTACAAATCCACTCCAGCATGGACAATACATAATATTTCTTCAAAATGTATTCACTTAGGCGATTATATCACATGCGTCAATATTATTTTAATTCATAAAAGGATTGTTGTAATTTGACCAAACAAAGTCAATAGAATTTGATTTCAACGTTTCGACATTTTCAGTCTTTCAGGAATTTTCATACGTATCTCATTATCTAATGATCCGTATAAATAGGCTCTTACTACATCCATATGGCACATCTCCAAATTATGGGATGCAGTCAGCCTCATCAAATATTTGAAAGTAATTTTAGGGGAATAAGTTTCTTTATAATCAATTCCTGGTCTTTTAGAGAAACCTTATGCAACTAGTCGGGTTTAGTATATTGTGATTTCATTGTTCTTATTTTTTTTACTCATAAATACTGATTTTCATCTGATTGGTTTTACATCTTTCGGTGTAGTGACCACATATCCAAAAATATTTCTCTTATCAGTGAGATCAATTTATCTTTCATGATCATCTTCCATTTCTTCCAGACAATTTCTAAACATTATAATATTGACTTTGGTTATAGATCACTTTCATTATCAATTTCCATGGATAAATCAAATGAAAACATTCCATCATTATCATTTATATCATTTCCAACCCTTCACTCCCTAGTATGGGCATAATCTATGAAACTCTCATATTTCTTTTTGTATCATGTCCCTCTTCAGGGACTTTCTCATCTTGTATTTCTTCAGGAAATACTTCATTTTCATCGTGTAGTTCTTCTGGACGACTTCATTAAGTCTTTCAGACTTTTTTCTATAAGAGTTTCTTGAGGAAGCCTTTCATGTTATTTTACTTCTCCAGAACCTTTATCGTTCGGGGAATTATCTTTTGAACCCCGGGGTCCCCCCCCCCCCCCCCCCCCCC
>CM071720.1:7713070-7729936 GCA_036630335.1 Physaria fendleri | reverse complement strand
TCCGAACGCTGAGCCAAGATGTTGAAGAAGGTATATGTCAAGTGATGGCTCATAAGTGGTTAGAAGCTGAGTTAGCTACTGATTCAAGAAACAGCAATGCTGCATCATCATCTTCCTCTTCTTCTTATTCTCGAGGACTAAACAAGGGACCGGGATCTCAGTATGAAAGGAAGCTTGGCGAGTTTTTCAAGCACCAGATTGAGTCTGATGCTTCTCTGGTTTATGGAGATGGGTTCAGAGCTGGACGGTTAGCTGTTAACAAATACGGTTTACGAAAAACACTTGAACATATACAGATGACTGGTAGATTCCCAGTTTAATAACTAATAGGGACAAGGTCTATGCTTGTGATTGAGTTCCTTTATTTATAGGATCCTCGGTATATTATTGTTACACTCTATTCTTTTGGTTAGAATCCATATTCATAGCACCATTGACTCATTGAGTTTGTTTCACAATGCGTTATTTGTAGATAGGATTGTCTAAAGATGTATGTTTCTATTATCATTCCTTGTAGTCCTGCAAAACATTACAAAATCTTACATAAGTGGCTTAAACTGTACCATATATGTAGTTCATATCCCAGCTTTATCAGACAATGAAACAGAGAATAAGAAAAACTAAAACAAAGAAGAAATGAAAAGTTTTGAGCCTATCTGCTTTTTCAAGTCAAAAATCAAAAAGCAAGTCAATCATTCAGAGCCATCTGGGAAACTATCGAGCGCGTCTAGTTTACCATCTACATAAAACTCAACCACAGCTCGCATTCTTTCGAGCTTATCTGGATGATAATTCAAATGAACAATCACTGGCTTTACCGTCTTCTTCAGTTCATGATCCTTTCTTACTGTCTTGAAAAGGACCTTACTATTCATAAACTCGTACATATCCATGACTCTTTTGGATGCGTGTAGTGCAATGTACTCAGGATGAGAAGGAAAAAACAGTTCCTCGTTGAAAGCCGCTTGATCCCACACTTGTTCCTTAGAAAGTCTATCTGCCACACGATCAAGCAGCTCGATGGCTGGGATTGTAGGTCTTAGATAGAAAAATCCGGAGTTAAAAACCCATATCCTCATTGTGTGAGCATACCGAGCCCATCCCATGGATGGTTCATCAAAAACATCGTTGAATCCATAAGCTGTATAATTACCTCTTTATCAATAGCAACCTCTTCAAGAATCTTTGCCAATCTCGGGTTTATAGATTCATCAGGAAGGATAGTTGGATTAGTTCTTACACTCTTTACAGTTCCAAAAGAACCAGCCTTGATCTGTGTTCCCAAAGCTAGAACCTGATTCCGTGCATTCTCTGATCCTTTCTCCGCTAATTGTAGCTTATGTGTTAACTCTCTGATCTGCTTCTTTAGCTCTGCGTTCTTCTGTGAGAGAGAGAGAGATGCAAAGTCTGATTTAAGGAGTCTTACTAGTTCTGGAGATTCACAATCTGATGATCCAACCTAAATCAAAAAGAACAAACTGATGATGTTTCGCTAAGTACATAACAAATTCAAATCCTCAAACCTCAAGAATCCCTAAACATCACAACCTAATTCCAAATTAAGATACACATTTCCATGTTTATACATTGTAATTCGATCACAGAGTCAAAATCAATTTATAGATTTCGAGATCAAAGGGCGTAAGATACAGTACCTGATCACTCGATTTCAAAATCCGTTCGTTTACTTTCAGAGAAGACGAGTTCTTCGAGCTGAAAATCCCATTTGGGAACATAAAAGGCGCAAATACATCCGATTAAGATACCGATGAGAATAGCTAACGCAATTCGAGATCGCAATTCGAGATCCACGAAGCTGTTGGCTTCTATCTCTACGACTCGCTATGGCCATTTGATTTTTTTTGTCTCTTCGTTTCTCACCAGCGAAATGAAATGAGAAAATCCATAAACATCCTTTTTTCTTCGGTAGTTAGATCAGAGCTACAGATATTTTGAAGCTGTTAGAGAGAAAGAGAAAGGTTAGTTTGGCTTCTTTGAAGAAGACGACGATGAAATCAAAAAGCTTCTACTTCAAAGGTTAGTTTGGCTTCTTTGAAGAAGACGACGATGAAATCAAAAAGCTTCTACTTCACAATGATGTTAGATTCGTTTTCTGGTATTGTTTAGTTGAAGATGAAGTTTATACCGTTCGATGAGATTACTATTTTGCTGACTAATCTAACGGTCAAACATTACAGATTAGAAAAATCAGATATTTGAGGAAAAAATTAAAATAACCTATATACATCTTATTATTATATACACTTGCTAGCACAATCACACATGAGACCTTATATAGACCCAAAACACATCTTAAATATAATTAAGGTTAAATTTATTAATCCGATTTTTTAAGTCCCATTAAACATATTTTTTTTTTGGAAAATTTTAATAAAAAAAACATTATAATTAATCCTAGATGATTTCCAGCACCAAGTGCAGTATTAGTTTTTATAAAAAATATTTTTGTAATTAGTTTAAATAATATATAGGAGATATTATAATATTCTAATATTGTAATTAGTTTAAATAATATATAGGAGATATTATAATATTCTAATAATATCGATATATTATTTTTAAGTTTTTAGCGATTATTTGTTATTAGTTTTTTATGGATTTAATTGTTACCTTAATTAATTACTTGTTAGTGATATACATCTGAACGAAATATCAAATTTAAAAAGGAAAAATAATTTTTTTAACTAAATATAGTAATTAATTAATTGGTATTGATATACATTAGATAAATAACTAATTAATTAATTATTTAACTAAATATAATAATTAATTAATTTAGATTTAATTAATTAGCTAAATATAATAATTAATTATTATTATTATCTTTTGATAATGGCAAACTTGTAAATAAGATTCGTGAGAGTAATTGTGGTGATAGCACTCAGCTTTTTTGATTCTCAAATAATATATAGGGGATAATTACTTCTAAAAAATGTCATTACATTTTTTTATTTTATTAAAAATCTTATAAGCATACATTTTTTTTTTTTTAAATGAGTTAACATATCTATAGAAAACATTTTTTATTTTATTAAAAATCTTATAAGCATACATTTTTTTTTTTTTAAATGAGTTAACATATCTATAGAAAACACACATAAATATTTATAACTTAGATCTAAAAATTGTTTTCAATTTTTGAATATCATAAACTATTACCTAAATTACTTATCCTCTAAACTAGGTATGGAAAATCATATGACTTGTATACAAGTGTCGATACTGATTTTGTGAAATTTGGAATCGGTCCATCCACAAAATCTCTCATGATTTTTTGGTATTTACTCTTTTGTTTTTGTTTGTGGCTACATAAACTTATTTTATATTTAAAAACCTCAATAATGTGACAGAAAAATAATTAACTTATTTGCAAAAATATCCGGGTACTTTGGGATCCAAACGGGTATTTTATTATCAATTAACTATTTGGAACCGAGATCCAATTAGAATCAAAAATTTCGGATAATTTCAGATAACACCCGAACCAAACCGATCCGGGATGGAATCGAACCGAATCTACCCGAATTAATTTCGGTTTTTAAAATGGATCGTAAATATAGAGAATTAAAAGAAACGAGAACCGAATGGATCCGAAGAACCAAATGTTTATGCCTACTCTAAACCAACCTTACAATATTTTATATTATTCACTAATTTACAGAAATATAATTAACGGAAAAAACTATATTAATATAGTTAAAATTTCTTTAAAATTAAAAAGAGAAATGTGAAATGAAAAGAACAAAAAAACTATATTAATATAGTTAAAATTTCTTTAAAATTAAAAAGAGAAATGTGAAATGAAAAGAACAAGAATTGTTTGAATAGCCAAAGAGACTGCGTGACGATAAAACCAACTCAAAAATCATCGATTTGATTTAAAACGCAGGTCATCCTTGGCTACCATACAAGTTCTCATTCTTCGTGTCACCTATTTCTCTTATATGATTTTATTAGTTGATAATTAATATACCACTAACAATTATCTTTGATTAAGGAGTTCAAACTCCTTTGAACTTTCTACTCCGTTTATCAAAAAAAAAAAAAAATAGTCAATTGACAATAAGATGGATTAACAAATTTTTTATATAATTTACTTAAACTTACTTTTTCAGTTCTCAAAATAATCTTTAAATAGGTAATTTTGCTCACCATGTGCGGGTATACATATTCGAAAAATATTTTTTAAAACATAAAATTATTAATCATTTTAATTAGTTTAAAATTAATTAAAAAGGAAAAAAATAATAATTTAACCCCTCAACCATCATCATATAAAGATTTACTCGTTCAACTATTTTTATATTAATTTAACCCCTCAATTTTTTATCAGATAGAAATTTAACCCCTTAACTATTTTTTTATTAATTTAACCCATCAACTACAGTTCTCTTATTGATTTTTCTCCTTCGCTACAACACCGATATGCACATGTTAAGTTTATAAATCACATTTCGAAAATTTGAAAAATCACCGTTCTAAGAGTTAGATTAGTATGTGCATGACGGTATTGTAATGGAGGGGGAAAGTCAATAAAAAAACCACAGTTGAGAAGTTAGATTAATATAAAATAGTTGAGGAGTTAAATCTCTATCTGGAAATAGTTGAGGGGTTAGATTAATATAAAAATAATTGAGGGGTTAAATCTCTATCTCGTAATAGTTTAGGGACTAAATCACTTTATTCTCTTAATAAAATAATATTTGAAATGATATAATTTATAATAATTGAAATAATAAAATTATAATGGCATGTTCGTAAATATGATTCGTGAGAGTGATTCTATCGACGACACCTAAGCTTTTTTGCTTCTTAAATAATATATATGGATGATTGAATATGTAGATTTTTGAAGTGTCTGTTAAATAGATATGTATTAATTTATAATTCCATAAATAGGTAATAAATTAATTTAAAATTCTAAAAATTTAGTTTTTTATAATATATTTTTAAATTTTCTTAATTATTTAAAATTTTGTTAACAAAAATATTTTTTTCAAACTTAAATTAGTCATCGTATTAATTAGTTAAAAATTAATAAAATAATATTTGAAATGATTTATTTTATAATAATTGAAATAATTAAATTATAATGGCATGTTCGTAAATATAATTCGTGAGAGTGATTCTGACGACAACACCTAAGGTTTTTTGCTTCTCAAATAATATATAAGGGACACTGAAAATAATTTATTAAGGTTTTTTAATATATAAGGGACACTGAAAATAATTTATTAAGGTTTTTTAAAATTAAATATTCATCATAAATATACATGTTAAACTAATACACATTAAAACTACTTATACATAAAATTATGAATATTCGATTTTTATTTCTAAAATTTGTTTCAAATATTTTTTTTTTTGACATTTATCATGTATATAATATTCTCTATAATTTATCTTATATTTTTTTCTTCAAATTAAAAAATAGGAATAAAAAATAATATATGTAAAAAAAAATATAAAGGATTTTTTTCAATTACTTTTAGTTTTTTTTTTAATCTTTCGCTTTATATTAATCATACATAAAATATATAAATATTTGTGTGGACTTGAATATCTGATTTTGTTTAATACTTATGGCATTAGATTTTAATTATGAATATTTATTTTAATTGTAGAATTTTTTTAAAAAATTTCTTTTATATTTATCATCCACATAATAATTTTTGATAATTTATTTAAAACTCTTTTAAAAAAATCACGAATAATTTGTAATCTTGGAAATGATTTTTAAAAATCACAAATTGTAACCAAAATAAAAAACGTTTCCATTCGATTTGATTTGTGTGGTTACTTGTACCCAAAAGTATCCATAAGAATCAAAACTATATTAAAAATATCTAAAATACATATCCATAAGAATCAAAACTATATTAAAAATATCTAAAATACATTAAAATATTAGGTTTAAACATAAATATAAATATGGTTACAAAGTAATCAAATATAAAATATATATATATATGTCTTATATAAGTATTTAATATTACTACTAATTATAACTAAGATACCTAATAAATTACTTATTAATAATAAAATTTCAAGGTACTCATTCGGTTCCTGATTCAGTTCGGGTTTTCGGTTTTTAAAATTCAAGACCCCTTCGGATATTTGAGTAATTCGGTTCGGTTTGATTTGATTCCGGTTTTCAGATTCCGGGGTTTTTTGCCCACGGCTAGATTAAGTAATCATAACTAATTAATAATTGAATAGGTTTTCATCAAATAAATTGAATCATTATATAAAATTAATATATTTTTGTAAAAGTGAGATAATTGATTAAATTTAATTATTTATAAATAGTATATTTAAAGCTATATTTTGTTTTTTATCTATGGGTTTTTAATCCAGTTTTGATTTGAATTTGGTTATTGCGTATAAGAGAAAAACTATTTTTAGTTCGTATTTAGATTTACTATTTTTTCGGCTGGTTCCGGATAAGATCTCAGATATTTTTTTATTTTTATAAATATAATATTTATTTAAATTTTTAACATACTTGTATTAAATAAAAGTAAAAATGACCGGTATTTAATATGACTAATGATGTAAAAATAAATATTAATATATATATATATATATATTAATCCTAAGAGAATTGAACTATATATATTGTTTGATTGTGTTCAAATAAAATACGAAAATAACATTAAAAAAATACATTTTATAAATTATTAATCATAAACTACTATATATTAAATTTATATATTTAAAGGTAAGACAAAGTCGATGAAGAGAAATGAAACACAAGAAAGAATAACCAATTTTAAGTAGGCATGACCACGATTACGGTTATTACAGTTACGGTTGATTAACCACTGGTTATGGTTATAATTTTTTTTAATCTTAATCTTAACCATTAAAGATTCGGTTAATACGGTTACGGTTAAACACGGTTACTTTTTAATCTTAATCTTAACCATTAAAGATTCGGTTAATACGGTTACGGTTAAACACGGTTACGGTTATTACGGTTATGATAAAAAATACGGTTACAATACGGTTACGGTTAAACACGGTTACGGTTATTACGGTTATGATAAAACTTACGGTTACAAACGGTTAATTAACGGTTATAAACGGTTAATTAATAATAACTTGGTCAAATCTAACTTCAAGTAATTTTATTTTTTCAAAACTATATATTATCTAATATGTATACATATAATATCTTTTATGTGTTAATATAGTATATTAAATATTTTTTGCTTTATTTATTTTTGTAAACGGTTACGGTTACAATTATACGGTTTTAACCGTTATTTCGTACGGTCACGGTTAATTAACGGTTATGGTTAATAACTTTTGTAATCGTTAACCGTAAAAAATTTACGGTTACGATTACGGTTATTAACCATTTTATACGATTACGGGGTTATGGTCCGAAATACAATTACGGTTGGATTTTGGTCATGTCTAATTTTAAGGAACATCATCATCATCGACAAGGGAAAGAGTGATTTTGGTTCAAAGATTCGGAATACTCTATACATCTCTTTATATAACTAATATTATTTTTATTTGAATAGTTTTAATATCTCTTACAAAGTAAAATATAATAGACAATTATAAAAGTAAATAATACCAACTAGTTTTAATATCTCTTACAAAGTAAAATATAATAGACAATTATAAAAGTAAATAATACCAACTTATAATTTTATATATGATCAACACATCACATTTTATTCATATAATATGTAAGTAAATAATTAAAAAAATGAAATCTTCAAAATTTTGGAGTCTCTACTTTTTTTCTATCTCTCTGTGCAAACAGCTTCGCATGCTTCCTTAGTAGGGAAACGATGATATGTAACTTTTTTTCTATCTCTCTGTGCAAACAGCTTCGCATGCTTCCTTAGTAGGGAAACGATGATATGTACGTGCTCTTGGATTAGGCACATCTGCTTTTCCATAACAAAAATAACAATATTTATTAATATCATGCGGACCACAAAAATCCCCCTTTGTATCTTGCGAACAACCACACATTGTCCCAATTTGCATACGACACAGAGGAAGTTTTTTTGCGTTTCCAACTACAATAAATAAATATAACCCAAGTGTTACTATTTGATAATATGAATATAATTTATAAAAAAAATATTTGATTATTAATAATCATCATAATAGAATTGTTTATGCACAACTTACATTCCTGTAGATGAACGGGTAAAATAATAAAAATGCAAAATATAGTAAAGTATGTTAATGATTTCATTATTTTTTTTTTTTTATTGAGGGATGTTGTTTTGTTATTTGATGGTTTAAATGATCAAAAGAAATCAATAAGAATTTATATAAAACTAACCAGAAGCATGCTTTCTTTTTCTTTTATGGTGATCCATAAAAAGTGATTTTTTTGGAAAAAAAAAAAAAAAAAAAGATGGATTCTACATGAGCTAAGCAGAGAATTCCAAATCCCAATATCAGGTTCTTCAGTCATCTCTTCTTCAACAATCCTTATGGCTTTGTCTAGTTCCCCAGCTCTGCCTAACATGTCAATGACACAAGCATAATGCTTTAAACTTGGCTTTAACCTAAAGCCAGACTTCATCTGATCCAGATATCTTAGCCCTTCATTGATCAAACCACTGTGGTTACAAGCCTTTAACCTAAAGCCAGACTTCATCTGATCCAGATATCTTAGCCCTTCATTGATCAAACCACTGTGGTTACAAGCCGTTAAAACACCTAAGAAAGTGAATTCATCAGGCTTAAGACCTGTTTGCAGCATCTCTTCAAAGAGTTTGATAGCTTCTTTTGCTAGCCCGTGTATTCCATATCCCATTATCATAGCATTCCAAGATGCTAAAGCTTTCTCCTTTAACCCATTAAAAACCTTATAAGCTTCTGTTATAGAACCGTTCTTGGCATACATATCAATCATAGAACATGCAATAAACTCATCTTTCTCAAGGAGATGCTTCAAAGTGTAAGCATGTGCTTCTCTACCTAGTCGAAGAGAAGGTAGCAGCGAACACGCGCTGAACACCTTTGTCATAGAGATTTCGCAAGGTCTGCTTTTATACAGAACCATTTGTCTGAAGAGATTCAAAGCTCTTTCAGGATATCCATTCTGAATGTAGCAAGTGATCACAGTGTTCCAAGATACTAAGCTTTTATCTTCCATTGCCTCGAATAGTATCTGCGCAGCGCATAGCTCTCCGCAATGAATGTATAGTGAGAGTACTGATATATATACAAACAAATCTCTTTCTAACCGATTTCGGATAACATATCCATGGACTTCCTTTCCTAATTTCAGGGACTTTAGTTGAGAACAAGCTGTAAGAAGACTACAGATGGTGAAACCATCAGGTAGCAATCCAGAAACTTTCATCTGTAAATAGGTATTCAATGACAACTTAGGATCACCGCTCTGGCAAATAGCCACCAATCAAAGCATTCCAAGAGTTCACTGTTTTAGTCCTTATTCCAAGAAACACACGTTGAGCAAAACTAGTGAGCCACACTTTGCATAAGAAGAAACAAAAGCATTGGCTACTAATTCATTATGTACCACAAACTCTTGTTTTAGAGAGTAACAATGAAGCTCCTTCAAACTTAGTAAGACTGATTCATCAAAACAAACTGGCAAGGCATTTAAAATGCTTACTTCGTCTAGTTTAACATCTTCTTCGCTTCGTGCCAGCATCTGTCTCAGAAGATCAAACGTCCTGTGTATATCCCCCTCTGCTGAAAATCCTCCTATCAATATATTCCAAGAAATCACATTCTTGTTATTGTTCAGCTTAAAGATCATTTGTGCGTCAGTTATGAAACCGCATTTGGAATACATGTCCATTAAGGCATTGTTAACGACTAAATCCTCATCTAAACTCAGTTTCACCGCCACACCATGAACGCCTCTTCCTACTCCTATATCTCCATCTCTTGCACAAACCGGTATCACTGTAACAAGTGTAGCAACATCAGGCATAAACGCACCATCATCCTCCATCATTTCTCCAAGAAGCAAGAAACATTCTTCTGAGAAACCATAATCAGAAAACACTCGAATCATAGAATTCCAAGAAACCAAGTTTCTCTCAGGCATTATATCAAACAGTTTAAACGCATCAGACACAAAACCATGTGATCCATAGAAAGACACCAATGCATTACCCACAAAAACATCTTCCACCAATCCAGTCTTCACCACAAACCCATGAACGCCAAACCCTATCTCAACATCAGAAACCCCAGCACAAGCCTTAATCACACATGGGAAAGTGAAATTATCCGGTAAAAAATCAGTCTTTGATATCATATCCACAAACATCTCTAACACATCGTGATAAAGCTCGTTTCTTGAGTAAGAGCTTATAACAGCATTCCACTGAAAACATCTCTAACACATCGTGATAAAGCTCGTTTCTTGAGTAAGAGCTTATAACAGCATTCCACTGAAAGAGATTCTTCTTAGGCAAGTCATCAAAAACTAACCGAGAATCATTAGGTAAGCCACACATAGCATACATTATCATAATACGAGTACAGAGAACATCGTCATTTCTTAACTTGATCGATTCAGAAACCATTTGGTGAATCTTTCTTCCGGTTTTAATATCTTTTCTCTTCCCTGAAGCTTGTAAGAGAAGCCCAAGAGCTTCTTTGACAAAAAGAAACGAATTACACAAGCTCTCGTCATCATCATCAGCAAATTCAAGAGCTTCTTTGACAAAAAGAAACGAATTACACAAGCTCTCGTCATCATCATCAGCAAATTCCTGAACAATTCGAAAGGACTCTTCGAGATTTCCGTTAGAAATCCGACTAAGGAATTGATTGGTATTAATCGAATTGGAAGAAATATCGGTTGAATTATAGATAGCTCGAGGAAAGCTTGAAACTTTACTTCTCCGGGGATATTTATACAAAACAGAGACTTGTGGCAACGGAAGCAGAACAGTAGCCATCAAACAATCTTCCTTATCAGAATCTATATGGTTTCTGTCTTACAACTTCTTGTCTGAAAGTGATTTGATTACATTAAGTGGTTATCTAACAAGTTGAAATCAAGCACAATTTTTTTTTTGGTGCTGTGTCTTGCAGAATCTGTTCAGACAAGTGTACGACGTCCCAATATGGGAAAAAAAAAATATGGATCTAAACTGATCAAATCAAAAATTTAAGGGACTAAGTTAAAAATATCTAAACTGAGAAAATAACAAAATTAAGGGACTAAATCAAAAATGTCGAAAAATTTTCGCCGTTGCCGGGTATCGAACCCGGGTCACCCGCGTGACCGGCGGGAATACTTACCACTATACTACAACGACTTTATTGTTCACCTATTTTAAAACAATTGTTTTAACTGTTAATTATCTCAATGTTTTTCTTCCCATTTTTCCCTGTGTTCTTACTTCAATTAAAATTTAAAGTGTATCTACACCATCCTTAAAAATTTTAAATCTAGTAAAGAGTTCTTAGGACTAAATCCGCAAAACAATTTGCGCTCTAGAAATAAAAGAGAATGATAAAGCATGAAAACGCGTGGAGAGTAAACAGATATCACTAACGATTTCATACAACTTTGCTGGAGCTGAAGAGGTGTTGATGGCGTCAACACATATTGTAGAGTCCAGAAACATATGAAGCAGCTAGTAATCCAAACTTATTCAATAGCCCAATGTTTTGTTGTCTATAAGAGATTAAAAGCTATAAAAATATAAATTATAAATTATTATATATTTGAGATAATTACAATGTTAATTAATAAATATCATAGGGTTATTGGAAGAGGTTAACAATAATTTAAAATGAGACTAGGACTTGAAAAGCTAAGATAACAAGTATCAATCAGTGTTATTATTTGGTAGTCCTTACAGTGTAATATACATAGAACATACTTGAATTTAGACCAGTTTTTGTTCTGTTGACACCAAATGATGTGATTTCCAAATCTATTTTTAGAATATTTTGGGGTCCCGATATATTTTCATTTACTTGATATTGTTAAACCCCACAACTATGTCTTCTTCAGCATCTATTACAAAAATATGCTGTTTTCATGTATGTTAAAATAGCAACATATTTTAAGACTAGTTCAATGAAATAAATATTTAAGTATTTCATGTATGTTAAAATAGCAACATATTTTAAGACTAGTTCAATGAAATAAATATTTAAGTATTTTACTACTACAAACCATTTTATTATTATATTATTCACTGGAGAAGAAAATAAAAATAGTTTAAACATGAATTAATATGTTGAAACATATGTGCCAGTTTGTTAATATATGCTTTTGATAACATTAACATGAGATCAAACCTATAAAATCTCTCTTGAAAAACTGATTTTAAAGTAGACAAAAATAGATCACTAAATTGTTGAATACAATAAAAAGAAAAAAAAAAAGACAAAATAGATAATAGTGTAGAAATTAACAAGTTGTAACTTGAATCCAAAATATATAAAAGAATAGTTGATACTATGTGATGATGACTTATAGTTTGTTGGATTTTATGATCATAAAATTATGTCTATGTATATACCACGAATTACTTATATATATGACCCTCACTGACATAAGATAGTATATTTTTGAAAATTCAAGAAATAATTTTTAAGAATTGACTTACCACTATTTTTGTCGTGTATATTTAGATACAACCTTCCTCATATGACATGATATTGACTTACCACTATTTTTGTCGTGTATATTTAGATACAACCTTCCTCATATGACATGATTTTTTTTTGTTCAAAATGTTAAAAAATTCAATTGAAAAGAAACAAAGAGAATGACATAAAGTGTATTATTAGAGTACGAAATATCTGAATGATTAATATCAATCATGAAAGATTATGAACAGGCAGCAACATCCATCAAATACTGTGAACCGTCTCTATTTAGAATTATTTTTAGAAACATATAAATAAATGAATAAGTAGAAAGAGATATGGATAATAAGAGAGACCACAAAAGATTGGTTTGTTCACTTGTTCGTCGGCGAAACACGTCCTTTGGCTTCTTATCATACATTTGAGTTTACTATTTTTGTCCCTGTTTTTGGTTTGGGAGACACATATCATTGTCTTGGGAAAGCTACAGAAGTGAAGGTTGTTTTTGTCATTTTACACCAACGAAGTCTTTCTGAGTGGACGATCATATTACCCCAGCAACTTTCATATCATAATTATTACACACGAATTTTGAAATTCGTTTAAAACCCACACAAATTATATTTTAAAATCAAGTTTCTACATGTATCTTAAATCCGAGATTCCACGCAGACAGTCAGTAAACCACCTCTCTTTGGAATCTTGGATTTAAGATACGAATTGTGTGATTTGGTTTTAAAATACGATATATCTGGAAACTCTGTTTTAAAATACGATCTGTATGTATTTCGGACGAGTTTCAAAATTCGTGTATAATATGGTCTGTCGGGATGGTTCCCTTCACTTTTCGTGTATAATATGGTCTGTCGGGATGGTTCCCTTCACTTCGATACTATGTAATATCCATTGTTCTTCAAAACTCTGCTGTTTTATCTGTCTTTCTCTTAAACTAGTTTTAAAAAGATGGAAATTTATCACATTTTTAAAAAATTTATTACATACTATATACAACAAAAATGAATGATATATGTATGGAAATCATTTCTTCACAAGATAAGATCGTTTTAACATAAACTAATCTTCATTTCTAGCATAATGAGTATGCAGCTTACAAGTATATATAATTGTCATTTCTAGCATAATGAGTATGCAGCTTACAAGTATATATAATTGTCGAAATTACAAGTATGCAGCTTACAAATACTATAATAATTAACAATAATTTCGAAAAAAACAAACACTTAAAATGGGGAAAATAAAAAAGAGAGTCATAGTGAATAGTTTGACAAATGGAAGACAGGACTCCCATCTCCTGTTTGTTTCCCCATCTCCACTGTCTCACGTGCCATTGCTCTCTGCCATTTGTATTCCATACTTATATAATTATCATAGCAACAACTAAATTTAAGACTTAAACCATTGATAAGATAAATCATGCAAAGACAAGATTTGACCTGTTGAACATATTTTAGTTGTGGGGTTATAATGAGATTGGATCTTTTTAACTTATAAAACTAAATCATTTGTAGAACTGATTCTATGAACACATATTGGACCCATCAAGATATCTTCCACTAATTTATTATATTTTTGATTATCTTTATTATTGAAACATTATTATAATGTTTTGAGCATAAAAAAAAAAAAAAAATTATTAATATATAATTCAGAGTGAAAATAATTATAATTAACCTCGACTTGATTTTGTAGAGACTGGACATAATTTATTATCTCGTCAAGCATTGTAGCCATTCCCATAGCCTTCACTCACCAACATATATACACTTTCATTATTACCAATAAATGAAATAAAAATTCACATTAGGATTTGCAAGAAAAAAAACCGAGAAAATTCTTATAATTACCTAAAATTTGAGAAGAACAATTTCAGTAAATATGTAAATCATATTAAAATTTAGTGCTAATTGATTAAACTCTTAATTACCTTATAACATCCGGGAACAATATCTTGCAAGCATCTCAATCTCTCGTTTATCTTCCCTCTCCGAACCTATAAATTTTGATATAAACATATACATATAATAAATAAACACTAATTTTGTTTTATGAATTTGTATAAATTCTGTAAATAATTAAGAAATTTTACTCTTTCTGCTAAGCTGTGACTATCAGTGGCTTGGCCTCTTTTAGCTCTTTAAGAAATTTTACTCTTTCTGCTAAGCTGTGACTATCAGTGGCTTGGCCTCTTTTAGCTCTCACATGAATAACTTCTCCATCTTTCTCTCCTTCTTCTTCCTTCTTCTTTAACCTCTTACCTCTTCTCAAACAACCCTATAACAAAACCAAAACTAATCACATAAAACAAAATTTTCAAAGAGTTGAGAACATGAAAAAGATTAGGGTTTCAGATTAAATTACGTTTTGGGTTGTAATAATATTAGTACTATCAGAAACACCACTATTCTCCGAAGAAGACAAATTTTGTACCAAAGCTTTTCTTTTCTTGGTCTCATCAACATTGTTATGATCAGAGTTTAAGAAACTTGAAGTTGAGTTTGAGGAGTTTCCGGGAAAATGAAGAACTTGTTGATGATGATTATGATGAAGGAAGAGTGAGCTTAGAGAAGTAGAAGAAGGATGAAAATGAAGGTTACTATTATTTAGATCTGAAGAATGAGTTTTGGAAGAATCCATGGCTATAGTCTGAAAATCAGAAGAAAAATTCTCCAAATTGGCCATGAATTGAGCTATGATTTTGTTAGTTAAGTCTTGAGACTTTATAGTCCAGTTTGAGTATTTTGTATATTTTTTCTGTTTTTAATTTATAATTGAAATAACAAAAGTGAAAAAGAGAGAAATAAAGGGGGGGCCACGTGGGTAAATGAAGGTTATGGGATTTGTCTGTCGGGAGATATGTCCAAGTGGGGACTAGTGTTTGGTCGTTGGTTCCATTAGGTTCTCTCTTTAGCAATATGGAGAACTCTTGACACAGAAAAAAAAAAAAAAAGAGAAGAACATACATGTAGGTTAGTTTACATGATAGTTTTCATAAACATGCTAATTTTCGTAAAATTCAAAGTGGTATTTCTTGTTCAGCATCCTATAGTTTAATTAAGCACCCTATAGTTAAACTAAATTCATATACTAGAAACTTCTATGGTTTGTACTTTTTGATGATCAACTCAAGCAAAGGTGTAGTTTTAGGAATGAGTTAGGTTGTAACAAAAGTCAAAAGATTTAGTTGTGCCATTTCTGTAGATTATCAATTATGTGTAATGTGTGGTAGAGGATTTGATTCATACTCTATAATGTTCATTCAAGACTACTTACTCTTTAACTTGTTCGTTAATAGAAGTATTAAAAAGCATCCATGCTCATATTGGTGTGGTTTAATTAGGAAATTTTGTAAAGTAAAGATTTTGATAATAAGTTTTTCTTTAGTTGTAAATTTAAGTTTATCCGTAGAAATGTAAATATCATATTCATATTTTCTTTTTTTTGGAAAACTACTTTCATTAAGCATTAAAGAGAGTTAAGTGCCTGATACAGAGAATCGGAAAGCATTAAAGAGAGTTAAGTGCCTGATACAGAGAATCGGAAGGCCGATTTAACTAAAAAGACCGCTAATACAATTTCTAATCGAAGGATAAGAGAAAAAGCAACATAGGTGGCCGAAGCCAGGGGGGATACAATATCAGACAAGATCCCGTGGAATTCCTTGAGCCTCTGAATGAGGACTTTCACAAGGTTTTGAGAGTCGGAACGGAAGCGCAGATTGGTGAGACCTCTATCGAGGATTTGCTTTGCAGCTTCTAGAAAAACTATTAATCGATAATAAATATCGAAGCGATAATAAATATCGAAGATTCTGGGAACTAGTCCCGATGTTTGTGTCAAGGAGGCGATATACGGAGGCGCTGTCCTGAGAGCCGTTTCTGAAACTGGAGGTATGCGTGCCTTTAAAATCACAGTTACAATAACTGGGTCCAAAAACAATTTACTTGGTACTTGGCAACATAAGGCCAGATTAGTAAAACTTTTTTGGCACTTTGGGCCTAACTCAACATAAGGCCAGATTAGTAAAACTTTTTTGGCACTTTGGGCCTAACTTAAAGCCCAAGAATAAGTATAACTGGGTCCAAAAACAATTTACTTGGCACTTGACAACATAAGGCCAGATTAGTAAAACTTTTTTTGGCACTTTGGGCCTAACTTAAAGCCCAAGAATAAGTCTCTTGTCATTTGTTCAAAGCACAAGGCTTGATTTTTAACCATTATTTGGCCCCTTGGGCCTAAGTAAAAGCC
>CM071720.1:7669283-7681372 GCA_036630335.1 Physaria fendleri | reverse complement strand
ATCAGTGTCCTAACATGCACATTAATTAGTTCTAATCAATTATTATTTGATCATTATAAATTATAAATTAGTGAAAATGTAATTGTGACTTACTCTCTTGGACGAGACAACCATATAGAGCTTAGAGCTCTAAGCCGTCCATAATATTCTCCGATGACTAGAAACTTGGACGAGACAACCATATAGAGCTTAGAGCTCTAAGCCGTCCATAATATTCTCCGATGACTAGAAAACATCGTGCGGCTTGTCGGACGGTCAAGATTCGCCGGAGTTGATGAATTGTCTGCTGCCTCAAATTATCAGCCTTCATTTAAATTTATAATATTAGAACTTGATAATGATATTTGGATATTTTATTAATTTGGTAGGCTAATGGGTTAATTTGGTAGGCTAATGGGTATATTCAAAAGTCAATAGCTTCTATTCAAATTGTTCCAAATGTTTGAAAACATGTAAATATTATTATATATTTTATTGAGTTCAAATCAAAAGTTTGAAAGTGATGGGAATACATTAAATGTATTCTCTTTGTTATATTTTTATATTTTATTGAGTTCAAATCAAAAGTTTGAAAGTGATGGGAATACATTAAATGTATTCTCTTTGTTTTTTTTTTTTAATTTAATATATAAAAACAAGTTGGTAAATGAATTTTGGCTCTTCGAATTAAATATAAAAAAAAAATGAAAAGAGAAATGGCCATTTGAGCATAATCCAGAAACAAACAAAAACGTGAAAGCAACATTTTATCAAATATTTATTTTTTTCGATTAGATAAATATAGCCAACACATACGTTTGTTCATATATGTACGCAAAATATAATTAAACATGTATTAGCATTTTTAAATATTTGTATCTCTAGAATATTTGCCCCCAAAACATTAAATATCCTAAAATATTTCTTTATTTTATTAACGTGCCTAAAAATAATTATCCACTCTCCTAAAATATTTATACTTTTAGTGTATATCTAATTAAAAGAAAAAAAATTAATGTTTGGTAAAAAGAAAATCTATAATTTTATATATATAGTAGAAAACTATAAAGCTTTTTTTATAAAATATAATTGGTTATATATGAAAAAAGTATATAATGTAATTTTAAGGCAAATAAAAATGTTATAAGTATAGCATTGCATATAAAATTTGAAAGAGATCAAATAGGTGAGAAAATAGAACCTGGCAGATTTGCATATAAAATTTGAAAGAGATCAAATAGGTGAGAAAATAGAACCTGGCAGATAAAGCCTTCAAGATTAGAGAGCTTGCCAAGTGCAACAGCCATTTGTTGCATTCCATCAACAACATGAGAAGCAGCTAAAGTATCAATAAGTGATTGCTGAAGTTGTTCAAGACCTTGAGATAAAGCTTCCTCAGCTTGTTGTGAAGAGTGTTGTAAACTATAGATTCCCATTAGTTGTTGCTCCGTCAATAGATCCATTTGTGATACCAATATCTAGTTAAATTTACATTATTACAAAAATATTAGACGGTTCTTAATCGAGACGTATGTAATATCGGAATAAATAAAACCGAACCTTGATTAAGTCGGATGGTCTGAATCCAGCCATCCAGATAAAACAACGTTCAGCTGGAGACATCCATGTTCCGATGATGAGATGAAAAACATCGGCTTTCGCAGCTGCGGATTTTAATCGGAATAACTCATCGAAATGAACAATGTAACCGTCCACGATTAGCCTAAGATCGTTGTCTGATAAATGAGCTTGAAGACCGGTTCGAATTTCAGACATATGTCGATTATCATCCTCTAACCATCTCCCATATTCCATATCAAATATTGCAGCTCCTACGTACATATTTTCAACATTTTTGTTAATAGTAATCATAATTATTATTATATTTTAAATAAAATATAATGTTTTAGGTTTAAGTACCAGATGTTATGTTAGGTCCTTGTGGTCCACAACCACCCATGAATAGCCCCTACCATAAACATAAAAATTATATTAAAATTTCACAAATAAACAATTAATAAAATCAAAAATTTGACAAAGTAAATTAAATTACTTAGCACAAAATAAGAAAAGAAATGAGTTAATTTGAACCTGAGAACGAGCACGTTGAAGTTCTTGCTCCAACTGAGAAAGCTTTATCCTACTTGATTCTAGTTGTTGCACATATGCCTGCTCAAGCCATATGTACATATTTGTTAATATTATATAGTGTACATATAATTAAATAAAAATTCCGACAAAAAAAAAATTAAATAAATGATTTTCATAAATGAATTATAGAAGACTCTTAAATGGTAGATATAGAAGTAAATGCCTAAATATCAACCACTGCTTATGTTACAATGAGTGTATTTGTTATAGGAGAAAAATATTAATGATTAGAAAATATTAGTAATGAATATATATGTAAATTAAATAGGTTATATGGTTTTGTTGTTACCTTTTTCCTAAGACGGCTTTTGCGAGCAGCTTCTCTATTTTGGGCTAAACGTCTCAGTGTCTAAATCAAATTAACATTTTTAAACAAGAAGTTAACAAATTAAATTAGATAAAAAGAGGTTCTAATAAATATAAGCACATAAATAAGTATGTCTCCTAGAAGGAGTCAAATAAATGTATAGGAAATGATATTAATGATGATAAATATTAAAGCACCTTAGCATCAAGCTGTTTGCCTGAAGTTGTAGCCTTCCTCTGCAATGTCAGAGAACAAAGATCAAAATAGAAATTAATTCAGTGGAAATAAAATTAAATAAAAATAGAAAATTAATTGTGTAAGTGAAGTAAATTCATGTTTCATATATAGACAAGAATAAAACCAGCACATGTATCAAAAAAAAATATATATATATCTAAGAGACATAAAATCATTTAGGAAATTTATGTAACATTTATGCATTAAAAAATAAAAGATAAATAAATATTCTGTTTTATTCCACTTTTTGGGGGATTTATTTATTTATTTATATTTTAAAATTTGTCTGTGTCTTCAAAGAGTTGAGAGGTCAAAACTCTGAATTTTCTCTGATCCATTTCCTTTTTGGGATCTGTGTATGTTTTTGTTTTATTCAAAGATTTGTTAGGACTTTTGGGATCTGTGTATGTTTTTGTTTTATTCAAAGATTTGTTAGGACAATACACAAATATAAAAACCCATGTGAACATGCATATCATACCATGTACATACACCAAAAACATGCATGTTTCATGATTACTTCAAGTACATGCATATATATATGTATGATGAAATTAATGATGATGATGATGAAATTAATGATGATGATGAATAGTACCTTATCATCCAAAGGTTTATTAGGAACAGCTAAAGTTCGAGAAGTAGAAGGAAGTCCTGATGTTGAACTTGAGTTTGCTACCATGTTGTTGTTATTATGATGATGATGTTGTTGAAGCATGAGATGATGATTTTGTTTATTACTCATAGGAGATTCAACTTTGTCGGAGAAATTAGCTGATCCTGAATCGCTGCTTTCTTCTCCTGACTTAGAACTCTCCTACAAAAAATACATATTCAACATAATAAAAAGTCAGAAGATGAATAATTAATGTAACTCATAAAGAATTGACCTTAGCGTATAAATTTTGACAAATCACATTTTAATATTTTTGTGAGGAATGGAGTAATGAAGTAATCATACAAATACTATATAGTAAGAGACACATGTATATAAAAGATGAAAAATATATATAAATTTTGGTTTTTTTTTTGAAAGTAGAATTACTGAAAAAGAATAAAAAGACAAGAGGAAAGGGTCAAAGAAGAAGAAAGGGTACAGTAGGAAGAGTTTGGTTAGTTCTGATTGGCCATGAAGGGAACATCTCCAGAGTCGTAGCTCCTCCTCCTAATAAAGCTGCACCAATTTTTACCCATCATTACTTTCTTTTTTTATCATATCAAAAACATTCATATTTATAATCATAATAAATGATAGTACTAATTATGTTCATATGTGTATGTTTTGATCTCTTTTGCCTCCGTATCATCACCTAAACCTATCTAAAGACTTGTTCAGACTTGTATCAGCTTTTTGGATTTTGTTTTTTTTTTTTTTTCAGTTTTCAGTTTTTTGTAATAAAAAAAAACTTTATTGGAGTTTGTTAAGGAAAGCTCACGTCATGAAAGATATGAGAGATATTGATAAAGAAGCTTACGTGGCTTAGTTTCTTCGTTCCTATACTTGACACCTTGCTCGTTCCTATACTTGACACCTTGCAGAACAATTGCTTCTTCTAGCTCTCCGAAATCAAAGCTAGATGATCCATCTTGATTCCTGTTTCATTACAATATTTAATTAGTACACTCATGTCTCATGTGTTATAACTAAAATTATGAATAGAGGAAGTAAATATTAGTATTGATTAAATTAAATAATCCTACTTGGAGAGTTTAAAGTAAAAACAAAGGTGTACGGTCGCATGTAATTAAGACTTTACACAAGAGCTAAAACACATTTAAAACCCTATTTTGGATGATCTAAAAGACTATAACACATTTTTTAGTTTCTGTTTTGCCTGTAGATTTTTGTTGACCACAAGAACAAAACGTATAACATATCATATTATACTATTAAGAAAATGACAAATTGATAATAAACAAAGAAAAACCCATATAAAATTTAAAGCTTAATATTGATTATATGCATAAAATTGAGCTTTATATAAATATAAATAACTATATATAATACATGTAAAGAAGAAAAAGCTAGATGAGCGTTATGTATAAAGAAAGGAAAAGTTATTACATGAAAGCAGAAGGTGGATGATTGTTGTTGAGGCCATGGATGAGTGAATAAGGAAGATGATTATTATTATGGTTTGACATATATCTTTCCTCTTTGAAACAGCTTCAATAGATGATGATATCTTCTTCTTTCTTGATCTTGATCTTCTGAAAAAAACATAAAAGTCTTGAAAAGATGAAAGAAAGACACAAAAGAAAAGGTTTCACTATTGATATAAGCTTTAGTTAAAAACACAAGCTAGATAAAGATAAAGAGAGAAGAGAGATTCCAAGTCTTAATTAATTCATGATGGGTTTGATTCAAATGATTAGATCTTTGAAAAGAAGAAGAAGAAAAAGCTAGTGATGATGAATATGAAAGCTAGTGATTTTAATATTACCTTTGTGAAGCTTTCTGTTTTGCTTTGAGAGAAGAAAGAAAGAGAAAGAGAAGCTTTATTGTCAAAGACTTATTTATTTTATAGATGAACAGAAGAAAAACAAAGAGGGTCCTATATATCTTTTTTACAAAAATAAAATATGTGAGTGTACTAATTAGATTGAGAGAGGATTATAAGGAAATGATTAGTAATTAATTAATTAATTATATAGTACTATTAATAATTACTTTTTCTTAAGGATCTACTTGTATGTGAAGAAACCTATCTGCTTCATATCACTCTCTCATTTTCACCACCTTTTAATCTCTTTTACACAGTAAACACAATTTGCACTTACTTAACTTTGAAACTTCTTTTTAAAGCTATAGTTAATTGACAATAATTCTTGGTAAAAATAGACAAAGATCTTGTCCTTCTTAGACCCTTGTCTCTATAGGCTATGTTTTGAAAATGTTGCAATTTTTTTCTAAATGATTTAGAAAAGTTATAAAGAACTTGAAAATATAGTTGACTAACTTTAAAGCTGTCAAGATTCAAACTAGTACTTGAAAATCTGATCAGAATATTTGTACAAATACAAACATAAAATTTTAAAGTTAAAAAAATAAAACAGTAAATTTAGCAACTACTAAAGCTTAATTTATCATTGTTAATAGAGAAAGAGACTTATCCAATATGAAATTAATTGGACCGAACAAGAAGTTATTATTAAGAAGACTTTATTTTTTTTTTTTGAACTGAAAATTAAGAAGACTTAAAATAATGAAAAATTAAATGAAAAATTAAATGAAAAATTAAATGAAAAATTAAATGAAAAATTGGAATTTAGTAAATAAAAAAGAAAGAGAGCATAAAAAGAGGAGAGAACCCACTAGAATCACTGACTCCAACTCCATAATCTCTCTTTCTCTTTTGTAACCGTCTGTTTGTGTTTATTGGTTCTTTTTTTCTTCAAATAAATCTCTTTTTGTGTTTATTCATATAGTATTTTTTATAATCTATTATTATCTTATTTCATGTAGTAGATACGTTTCTATATTATTACTTGTTTTGTATGTGTGAAAATGAAATGGTAAATTTTCTCTAAACCTCACTTAGCTGCATGGATCATGAAGTTATTATTTTTTTTTAAATAGTTTGTTTGTTGTTCTAAAAGTAATCTTTGAGTGGGCATGATAAATACATCATACTTTATACTTCTGCTAAAAATATTATGGTATGTATATTTTTAGTTCCATTGACAAAAAAAAAAACTTATTTTAAGTCTAGTAGTAATATGTATAGAGTAATGATTTAGAGACCAAATAATGTTTATTTTGTTTTACAATATATAAATAGGAACTGAAGACAATATAATAATGTTAGATAAGGAATGTTTGTTGATGTTTTTGTTTATTAATGGTAAATATTATTAAGAGTAATAATAATGTTGATAGTATGATTCTTAAATCGATTTTATGCTAAAAATAAGATACATAAAAGCAAAGAAGATCGGTTTAACTAAATATTTTAAAGTGATAAAAGATCGGTTTAAGACCGGTAAAAAACGAAACTACAATCACAAATTATAACTATAAAACTAACAAAAATCGAAAAAGTTAAGCCTATCAACTAACGAGAAAGGATTTTTGTTATTGAAGTTTATGTACATTGAAATAGATTATTATTATTATTATTTTCGCCTAGGTTTTAAATATTTTAATTAACATCGCAGGGGTGTTGGATTTGAATTCTGTGATGAATTTTAAAGATGTCTATTATTGTGCCACATGAATGGATAATCGAGTTAGTTTCTAAACACACTTTTTTTTTGTTAGATGACCTTTTGTTAATATATGAGACAATTTCTGAATTAATGTTATTTTTTTTATTTATTAGTTGAAAACATATATACCTATAATTTCATATTTGGATATTAATAAAATTGGAATAACTATTCTAGTCGGTTAACCTACCATACTTAAGTTGAATAATTTAATTAATTAATTTGCTTATTATAATGACAATAATGTAGACAAATAAGATAAAACTAAACAGCCTTCTTGCATTAATCTTAAATAAATAAAAGGAAATAACATTAATAATGTCAATAATTATAAAACATCTCGATCAAGTGTTTATTTAATTTGATTTGTTTAGTATTATCCAATAATCTTGTTGATAGGTCAACATCTTCTTCTCTGTCATTACCTAAATTTGTTGATAGGTCAACATCTTCTTCTCTGTCATTACCTAAATCCTAATGCCACATTTTAGATTCCCCTTTCCTTTATTAGAAATTGTTATATGTCTCATTTGATTCGTAATTAGTTGTTTTGGACAATGATCTCTCTTGCAAATCTAGTTTTGTCATAACTTTATTGTGTCATTATGAATCTCCAAATTGTGAATCTTATTTGAAACTTATTAGAGCTTTTAAAGGACACATTGTAACATCATAGAACCCACACCTATTTCTAAGTTGATGCATTACTTCTTGTAACTTTGGAGTCTTATTTTCCGACCCTCAAAATCTCTACATAATTTTGTTCTCGTTCATCCAGTTTTGAAAATCGATTCTCGGAAAGTGAACCATCTTTAATTACTCTATCTTTAAATACCATATGATATTTTTATGTGTTTTGTTCTTACTCATTCTAGGAATCAATTCCTAAAAGTCAACCATCTTTAATTACTCCAGCTCAAACACGTTTAATTTAGAATTTTATCAAAAATCCAAAAGTCAACCATTTTTAACTACTTCATCTCAAACACGTTTAATTTTGAAATTTTATCAAAAAACCGGAAAGTGAACCATCTTTAATTACTCTATCTTAAGTACCGTATGACATTTTTATGTGTTTTGTTCTTACTCATTCTAGAAATCAATTCCCGAAAAGTCAACCATCTTTTCTTACTCTTCTTACTCATTCTAGAAATCAATTCCCGAAAAGTCAACCATCTTTAATTACTCCAGTTCAAACACGTTTAATTTTGAAATTCTAAAAAAACCCAAAAATAAGTGGACTTTTGTGACAAAAGTGGCCGCATCATAATTTTTTCTCAAATACACGGATGCACCATCATATTTCCATCTCGGAATATTAGGCATATTACACAACAATAGTGTTTGGTCGGTTTGAAACATTTCTTGCAATACAAGAAACATGAAAGAGTTAACAACTAAACCCAAAAAAGATACTAATACAGAGATGACTTGCATAATATAGGGAAGAGGACCTCTTAGTTCTATGAGTTATTCGAGCTTGACAGAACGATAAATGTAGCGAATAAACATCAAAGAAGCTAAGAAACTTATGGTTCCAAGAACTAAGAAGAGAGCATAACATAACAAAGCAGTATATCCTAAGTAAAAACTCAGCTGCAAAAATCCAGTCATGCTAGATCTGAGATAGAACAATACTCCATATGCATACATGAAGATCGCTGTGAATCCTCCACACAATATCGATCTGCGAAAAATAGTTGCAGTATTTAAATGATGATTCTTAAAAACTAAAACTTTATGTGTATGTGTTGATGGCTTCTCATTGTACCTAGTCTAAATCAAATTCACATGTTTGGATGAAAATGAAGGCAGTGAAGTAAGAGAATAATGCATACCTCCACCACCATTCATGATCTTCACCAGATAGCTGAACCAGATAGCTGAATATAGGTCAAGATAATACCAACACTCGCGCTCAAGAAGATGAGTACAATAAATGTGAAAAGCATTATTCCAGGTGAAGTATATATTTTGAATCCCCACATGCTTGCATACAGTTGGTGCCACTCGAGAACAACTGCACAGAAAGGTAAAAAGCCTCCAAGAAACAACTGGTACAGCTTTCTACGATACCATTTCTGAAGTGGAATTTCCCGGGGGTTTCTTTTAATAGTGGTTGGAGGTTGAAACTCTGATAAACCGAAACGGTTACCTAAAACTCCTCCTAACATGAGGACTGGGATCTGATAAACCGAAACGGTTACCTAAAACTCCTCCTAACATGAGGACTGGGATATTCAGAAGACTGAAAATGAGGATGATGATGATTATTGTGCCAAAGGGGAGAGCAGCTGTTGCGCCATAAGTAATTGCCACAGTGTTGAGAGCAGAAACTATTATGAATAGAGGAACAGGGAAGAGGATCCCAGCAAGATGCACACTTCTTTTCTGAAAAAGCGATACATTCTGTAGTAATTAAGGTTATGCGAAAAATGGATCTTTCGAGAACAGCAAAAGTAGAGGCACTTGAAAAGTTAACTACCTGTTTGTTTCCCTCGAATTGGCTATGGAAAGAAACAGATGTGTAACCAGCTACTACTGATGTTAGAGAGTATATGACGACAAGAGATGTCAAAAGTGTTCCGCGATTGTATGGGTATAGAAAACCGGTAAAGGCCAATGCGAATAGAGCAATAATCCTGAAGACAAACAAAAGAAACAAGTCAGAGATGAACAATGTTTAGACAAATATTTCAAACGTCATTGATCATCATTTATATTGACACTGGACTCAAGTACTCCCAATAAATGGAAACAGTATGCATCATCATTTAATGTATTACTTTCTTATGGTATACAAATGGACTAGGTAAGATAAACTACAAAACATCGAAAAGAGAATGACGATAATGGAATTTAAAATAATAGAAGCTTACAAGATAAGCAACTGAATACCAGTTCCTAAGAACGCGCAGAGCAAGGAGATGTTCCGAGGTGATCTAAATACATCGCAACTGAATACCAGTTCCTAAGAACGCGCAGAGCAAGGAGATGTTCCGAGGTGATCTAAATACATCACCTTGAATGAGTTTCCAACCCACTTCTTTTTTTTCTTCTTCATCTCCTATTGAGCCACTAAAATTCATAAAAGAGAAGCCAACTCAAAAAGATAAAGTTGAACATCACATATGCTAAACTACACAAAACAAGATTGTCACCTTCTTAGTTCGTTTTTGAGATGACGCATGAAGAGCAAAGAAAGAAGTCCAACTAACAGAATAAGAACAGCTGTAGAGTTAAGAAATGAGAACAAGTGAATCCTCTGGCTGATAGGATGAAGCGACGCCTGGGAGTACTTATTCATTCTTGTTGCAGATCGTTTTGAAGTCAAATTCCAAGAAACAGAATATGTGAACTGAACATCAATCTCAATGTTCTCCGATATATCAACCAGATAACTCGGATCACTAAAACTGTTGATTTCAACAACTTCATCTGCATTGTATAGAACATTAAACTTCAAGTGACTGAATACATAATACTTAGTATGCTTCTCCTTTTGATCAAGATATTCTCTTTCTGCTTTTCCAATAAATCCCCACAAGGGGAGATCATCATAGTACATTTGAAAGTAGTAATCTTGAACAATAGTATCCCTGAACCCGGCGATAGCAGTCGGTGTTAATCTCTTATGGCACAATACAACATCAGTTTTGTCTTCCCTAAATTTCAGCTCATATAACGAGCTCATTAAACGGTCACCGTTAAGAACTTCACCAAGAGTTTCCTGTTTCTCAATCACAGGCTCTACAAACACATAACAATCTTGAGTCAATCACTGAGACTTATAACATACATACATGTCAAAGCATAAATGGATTTCTTATTTCAGAAAACCTGATCATTAACTTTGTCTTGAGAAACCTAACCTGGACGACAGAACGGCAAATCATAGTACTGATAGGTCTCACTGCAAACAAAAAACCAATTTTTAAAATGGGTCTAAGAAAATGAGCAATCTTTGAGTTCCTTGTAAAGCTTAAAGCTTGATCTCCATTCAGATTACTAACCCGTCATAAAAGCCACAAAAGATTTGAGAATTACCTTGGATTTTGAAGAGGACCCACTTTGTTGACGAACAAAGGGACATGATCGCCGGCATTATAACGAGTAGCCGAGCGTGACACTCTTCGTGGCTTTGACTAAACCATCATCGGAGAGTCACGAAGACGGTGAACTTTTTGTTCGACGGGGAAAACAATACTGGTGAGTTTTGGGCTTTAAAATTTCAAATTGGGCTTTTTAATGTTATAATGGTAAAGGCCCAAATCTATTTTAGGTTTAATTTAGTTTTATCACTATCCTACTATAAATTCTTCGCATTTCGGAAAATCTAGGGCTTCTTCCGTCTCGTTACTCAGGTTTGTGCTGCTTCGCTTATTGCTTGATTCTTCTTCGTTTATATGTGTAATTTTTGATAGAAGATACTGGTTTCTTAGAGATTTTACTACAGATGTTAACTCGTTTTTGTTCTTCTTATCTTTGTTTCGTTTTCAGGATTAGATCTTAGCTGATTTGAAACAAGCTCAAAATGAGGTACATGATGCATCTCTTGAATTGAAATTTCTCGGATTTTAAATTGTTTTCATTCGAATGCAATTTGGTTTAGCTCTAGTTTACCAATCTAATTGATCTAAGAATAAGACGTCTCTGTATATGATATATCAATTGTTGCTTTTAAATGCGCTTGATTGATAGGTTTGTATGTGATTTGTCCAGTAATTCCATGTGTTCAGTTTTAAATTCGTATAACAAATGCATATATCTTGCCTTAAGGAATTTTAATTCGTTTTTAGATTAGTAGATGTGTATTTTGTTTATTAACATTGTTCTTGGGGGCTGATACAGTAAGCTTCAGAGTGAGGCCCTTAGAGAAGCCATCAGTGTTATCAAAGGGAAATCCGAGGAAAAGAAGCGAAACTTTGTGGAGACCATTGAACTCCAGATTGGTCTGAAGAATTATGACCCTCAAAAGGATAAGCGTTTCAGTGGGTCTGTCAAGTTACCACATATCCCCCGTCCTAAGATGATGATCTGTATGCTCGGAGATGCCCAGCACGTTGAGGAGGTGAATAATCTTTTCATCTACTATCATAATATGACTAAATTTCAAATTTTGAAGTGTAAAATTGTATAGAAAGCACATTTTTATACTGTTTCTTGAGTAAAGATTGGTATTTGCTTATTTATTCTTTATTTCTTG
>CM071720.1:7657797-7669183 GCA_036630335.1 Physaria fendleri | reverse complement strand
AACCAAATAGAGCTTAGAGCTCTAAGCCGTCCGTAGTACTCTCCGATGACTAGAAAACACCGTGCGGCTTGTCGGACGGTCAAGATTCGCCGGAGTTGATGAATTGTCTGCTGCCTCAAATTATCAGCCTTCAATTCAATTAAAAACAATTTAAATTAATAATATTAGAAATTGATAATGATATTTGGATATTTTATTAATTTGGTAGGCTAATGGGTATATTCAAAAGTCAATAGCTTCTATTCCAAATTGATCCAAATGTTTGAAAACATCTAAATATTTTATTGAGTTCAAATCAAAAGTTTGAAAGTGATGGGAATACATTAAATGTATTCTCTTTGTTNNNNAAACGTTAAATCACCTAATATATTTCTTTTCTTTTTTAACGTACCTAATATATTTCTAAAAATAAAAATTATCCACTCTCCTAAAATATTTATACTTTTATTGTATATCTAATTAAAAGAAAAAAATTAATGTTTGGAAAAAAAAATATCTATAATTTTATATATATAGTAGAAAACTATAAAGCTTTTTTTATAAAATATAATTGGCTATATATCAAAAAAAAGTATATAATGTAATTTTAATGCAAATAAAAATGTTGCAAGTATAGCATTGCATATAAAAGATGAAAGAAATCAAATAGGTGAGAAAATAGAACCTGGCAGATAAAGCCTTCAAGATTAGAGATCTTGCCAAGTGCAACAGCCATTTGTTGCATTCCATCAACAACATGAGAAGCAGCTAAAGTATCAATAAGTGATTGCTGAAGTTGTTCAAGACCTTGAGATAAAGCTTCTTCAGCTTGTTGTGAAGAGTGTTGTAAGCTATAGATTCCCATTAGTTGTTGCTCCGTCAATAGATCCATTTGTGACACCAATATCTATACAAAAACATCCAATAATTATTAGACTGTTCCTGATTGAAACATATGTAATGTCGGAATAAATAAAACCGAACCTTGATTAAGTCGGATGGTCTGAATCCAGCCATCCAGATAAAACAACGTTCAGCTGGAGACATCCATGTTCCGATAATGAGATGGAATACATCGGCTTTAGCAGCTGCGGATTTTAATCGGAATAACTCATCGAAATGAACAATGTAACCGTCCACGATTAGCCTAAGGTCGTTGTCTGATAAATGAGCTTGAAGACCGGTTCGGATTTCGGACATATGTCGATTATCATCCTCTAACCATCTCCCATATTCCATGTCAAATATTGCAGCTCCTACAATCATATTTTTCAACATATTGTTAATAGTAAATAATCATAAAATATGATAATATTGTGTTTTAGGTTTTAGTACCAGAAGTGATGTTAGGTCCTTGTGGTCCACAACCACCCATGAATAACCCCTACCATAAACATTAAAATTATATTTAAATTCCACATACATATATCCAATTAATAAACTCAAAATTTGACAAGGTAAATTAGATTATTTAGCATGAAATAAGAAAATAAAATGTTTAATTTGAACCTGAGAACGAGCACGTTGAAGTTCTTGCTCCAACTGTGAAAGATGTTTAATTTGAACCTGAGAACGAGCACGTTGAAGTTCTTGCTCCAACTGTGAAAGCTTTATCCTACTTGATTCTAGCTGTTGCACATATGCCTACTCAAGCCAATATGTACATATTTGTTAATTATATATCTGTAAAAACAAGATAATGTGTACATGGTAATTAACTGCATGTAATAGGTTCATAAATGGATTATTGAAGACTTGTAAATGGTAGATATAGAAGTAAATGCCTAAATATCAACCACTGCTTAGGTTACAGTAATAGTGTGTATGTTAAAGGTGCTAAATATTATTTAAATCCAAGACAATAAAATTAGAGAAAAATAGTAATGAATATATAAAAATAAATAGGTCATATATGGTTACGTTTTGTTACCTTTTTCCTAAGACGGCTTTTGCGAGCAGCTTCTCTATTTTGGGCTAAACGTCTCAGTGTCTAAATCAATTTAATGTTAATAACATTTTTAAACAATAAGTTCACAAATCAGTAAGCACATAAATAAGTATGTCTCCTCGGGGGAGTCAAATAAATGTATAGGAAATGATATTAATGATGATAAATATTAAAGCACCTTAGCATCAAGCTGTTTGCCTGAAGTTGTAGCCTTCCTCTGCAATGTCAGAGAACAAAGATCAAAATAGAAATTAATTCAGTGGAAATTAAATTAATAGAGTAAATTCATATTTCAAATATAGACAAAAAATAAAACCAGCACATGTATTAGAAAATTATATCTAAGAGATATGAAATCATTTAGGAAATTTATGTAACATTTATGCATTAAAAATAGAAAAGATAAAGTAAAAAAAAAAATTATTCTGATTTATTCCACTTTTTGAAGGATTTATTTATTTGTATTTTAAAATTTGTCTGTGTCTTCAAAGAGTTGAGAGGTCAAAACTCTGAATTTTCTCTGATCCATTTCCTTTTTTGGGATCTGTGTATGTTTTTGTTTTATTCAAAGATTTGTTAGGACGATCTGTGTATGTTTTTGTTTTATTCAAAGATTTGTTAGGACATACACATATATAAAAACCCCATGTGAACATGCATATCATACCATGTACAAGCACCAAAAACATGCATGTTTCATGATTACTTCAAGTACATGCATATATGTATGATGAAATTAATGATGATGATGAAGAAATTAATGATGAAGTACCTTATCATCCAAAGGTTTATTAGGAACAGCTAAAGTTCGAGAAGTAGAAGGAAGTCCTGATGTTGAACTTGAGTTTGTTGCCATGTTATTGTTATTATGATGTTGAAGCATGAGATGTTGATTCTGTTTATTACTCATCGGAGATTCAACTTTGTCGGAGAAATTAGCTGATCCTGAATCGCTGCTTTCTTCTCCTGACTTAGAACTCTCCTGTAATACATATTCAAGAAAATTTGGATTGTTAATAAAAGTCAGAAGTTGAATAATTAAATGTAACTAATGAAGAATTGACCTTAGCGTATAATTTTTGACAAATCACATTTTTGATATAATATAATGTAGGAGAAAGGAATTGAGTAATGAAGTAATCAAACAAATAATATATATAGGTGAAACATGTACTATAATTCAAAGATTTGTTAGGACATACACATATATAAAAACCCCATGTGAACATGCATATCATACCATGTACAAGCACCAAAAACATGCATGTTTCATGATTACTTCAAGTACATGCATATATGTATGATGAAATTAATGATGATGATGAAGAAATTAATGATGAAGTACCTTATCATCCAAAGGTTTATTAGGAACAGCTAAAGTTCGAGAAGTAGAAGGAAGTCCTGATGTTGAACTTGAGTTTGTTGCCATGTTATTGTTATTATGATGTTGAAGCATGAGATGTTGATTCTGTTTATTACTCATCGGAGATTCAACTTTGTCGGAGAAATTAGCTGATCCTGAATCGCTGCTTTCTTCTCCTGACTTAGAACTCTCCTGTAATACATATTCAAGAAAATTTGGATTGTTAATAAAAGTCAGAAGTTGAATAATTAAATGTAACTAATGAAGAATTGACCTTAGCGTATAATTTTTGACAAATCACATTTTTGATATAATATAATGTAGGAGAAAGGAATTGAGTAATGAAGTAATCAAACAAATAATATATATAGGTGAAACATGTACTATATAGGAGAGAATAAAATTTTGATTTTTGAAGAAATGAAATTACTGAAAAAGAATAAAAAGACAAGAGGAAAGGGTCAAAGAAGAAGAAAGGGTACAGTAGGAAGAGTTTGGTTAGTTCTGATTGGCCATGAAGGGAACATCTCCAGAGTCGTAGCTCCTCCTCCTAATAAAGCTGCACCAATTTTTACCCATCATTACTTTCTTTTTTTATCATATCAAAAATATTCATATAATCATAAATAATACTCTCTTCAAGACAAAAATAAAAATAAAAAATCATAAATAATACTCTCTTTATTTCAATTTATAAGAATTTTAGAATTTTTATTTGTTTTAGATTATAATTTTTTTTTCAATTTCCTATACAACTAACTTTTTAATTAATTTATAATTAATTTTGTTTATATTTGACAATACTATTTTATTGTTGATTACATAACTTCATTTCTATGTTAAATAATTTTAAATATAATATAATATTTTTAAAATAGTGTTTTTAACTAAAATCCTATAAATTATAGCAGAGGGAGTAATAAGTATGTGCATGTGTGTCTTTTGATGTAATCTAAATATGCTAGGATTTAGAATTAAACTACATCATTTATCACGTGGATTTATATATAATATGACATACCTTTACTAATATAAAATTATGAAAATATTGTCTTAACAAAAAAAAAAAAAGAATTATGTGAATATTTGGTAATAGAGTAGAGGAAGTTAGGGAGTTGGTAAAATTATGTGAATATTTGGTAATAGAGTAGAGGAAGTTAGGGAGTTGGTAAAACATTTTTTTTGTATTCTTTTTAAAAATTATCTAACAAATCAAATTAAAATTAGATAAAATAAAGAAATAAATAAATAAAAAAAGGGGTCACGCTATCCAAAGTTCTCTTTTGCCTCCGTATCATCACCTAAACCTATCTAAAGACTTGTTCAGACTTGTATCAGCTTTTTTCTCTTTTGCCTCCGTATCATCACCTAAACCTATCTAAAGACTTGTTCAGACTTGTATCAGCTTTTTTTTTTTTTTTCAGTTTTCAGTTTTTTGTAATAAAAAAAAAAACTTTATTGGAGTTTGTTAAGGAAAGCTCACGTCATGAAAAGATATGAAAGAGATATTGAGATTAGAAGAAGCTTACGTGGCTTAGTTTCTTCGTTCCTATACTTGACACCTTGCCGTTCCTATACTTGACACCTTGCAGAACAATTGCTTCTTCTAGCTCTCCAAAATCAAAGCTAGATGATCCATCTTGATTCCTGTTTCATTACAATATTTAATTAGTACACTCATGTCTCATGTGTTATAACTAAAATTATGAATAGAGCAAGTAAAAATATTAGTATAATTAAATTAAATAATCCTACTTAGAGAGTTTAAAGTAAAAACATAAGCGTACGGTCGCATGTAATTAAGACTTTTACACAAGAACTAAAACACATTTAAAACCTATTTTGGATTATCTAAAAGACTATAACACATTTTTTAGTTTCTGTTTTGCCTGTAGATTTTTGTTGACCACAAGAACAAAACGTATAACATATCATAATACTATTAAGAAAATGACAAATTGATAATAAACAAAGAAAACCCATATAAAATTTAGAGCTCAATAATATGCATAAAATGAGCTTTATTAAATATATGTAAAGAAGGAAAAAAAGATAGATAAGCGTTATGTATGAAGAAAGGAAAAGTTATTACATGAAAGCAGAAGGTGGATGATTGTTGTTGAGGCCATGGATGAGTGAATAAGGAAGATGATTATTATGGTTTGAAGCTTCACTGATTCTATGGTTCGACATATATCTTTCTTGATCTTGATCTTTCTCTTCAGCTTGATTAGTTTCCTTTTCTGTAAAACATAAAGTCGTTGAAAAGATGAAAGAAAGATAACAAAGAAGTATCACTATTGATATAAGCTTTAGTTAAAAACACAAGCTAGACAAAGATAAAGAGAAGAGAGATTCCAAGTCTTAATTAATTCATGATGGGTTTGATTCAAATGATTAGATCTTTGAAAAGAAGAAGAAGAAAAAGCTAGTGATGATGAATATGAAAGCTAGTGATTTTAATATTACCTTTGTGAAGCTTTCTCTTTGCTTTGAGAGAAGAAAGAAAGAGAAAGAGAAGCTTTATTGTCAAATGCTTATTTATTTTTAGGTATGAACAGAAAAACAAAGAGGGTCCTATATATCTTTTTTACAAAAATAAAATATGTGAGTGTACTAATTAGATTGAGAGAGGATTATAAGTAAATGATTAGTAATTAATTAATTAATTATATAGTATTATTAATAATTACTTTTTTTTTCTTTAGTCTCTACTTGTATATGAAGAAACCTATCTGATTCATATCATTCTCTCCTTTTCACTACCTTTTAATTTATCTATCTCTTTTCCACAGTAAACACAATTTGCACTTACTTAACTTTGAAACTTCTTTTTTAAAAGCTATAGTTAATTCACAATAATTCTTGGTAAAAATAGACAAAGATCTTGTCCTTCTTAGACCTTGTCTCTATAGGCTATGTGTTTGAAAATGTTGCAATTTTTTTCTAAATGATTTAGAAAAGTTATAAAGAACTTGAAAATATAGTTGACTAACTTTAAAGCTGTCAAGATTCAAACTAGTAGTTGAAAATCTGATCAGAATATTTGTACAAAACATAAACACAAAATTTTAAAGTTAAATATATACAAAAAAAAACAGAAAATTTTAGCAATTAAAAGAGTTTAATTTATCATCAGTAATAGAGAAAGAGCCTTATCCAATATGAAATTAATTGGACCGAACAAGAAGATAATTAAGAAGACTTTTTTTTTTGAACTGAAAATTAAAAAGACTTAAAATATGAAAAATTAAATGAAAAATTGGAATTTAGTAAATAAAAAAGAAGGAGAGCATAAAAAGAGGAAGGAACCCACTAGAATCACTGACTCCAACTCCACAATCTCTCTTTCTCTTTTGTAACCGTCTGTTTGTGTTTATTGGTTTCTTTTTCTGTAAATAAATCTCTTTTTGTGCTTATTCACATAATAATTTTTATAATCTATTATTATCTTATTCATATTCATGTATCTAGATACGTATCTATATTAATACTTGTTTTGTATGTATGAAACTGAAATGGTAATATTCTCTAAACCTCACTTAGCTGCATGGATCATGAAGTTATATTTTTATAAATAGTTTGTGTGTTGTTTTAAAAGTAATCTTTGAGTGGGCATGATAAATAATACATCATACTTTATATTTCTGCTAAAAAGAATATGGTATGTATATTTTTAGTTCCATTGACAAAAAAAAACTTATTTTAAGTCTAGTAGTAATATGTATAGAGTAATGATTTAGAGACCAAATAATGTTTATTTTGTTTTATAATATATAAATAGGAACTGAAGACAATATAATAATGTTAGATAAGGAATGTTTGTTGATGTTTTTTGTTTATTAATGGTAAATATTATTAAGTGTAATAAATAATGTTGATAGTATGATTCTTAAATCGATTTTATACTAAAAATAAGATACATAAAAGCAAAGAAGATCGGTTTAACTAGATATTTTAAAGTGATAAAAGATCGGTTTAAGACCGGTAAAAAACGAAACTACAACCACAAATTAGAACTATAAAACTAACAAAAATCGAAAAAGTTAAGCCTATCAACTAGCGAGAAAGGATTTTTGTTGTTGAAGTTTATGTACATTGAAATAGATTATTATTATTATTATTATTTTCGCTTAGACTTTAAATATTTTAATTAATATTGCGGGGTGTTGGATTTGAATTCTGTGATGAATTTTAGAGATATCTACTATTGTGCCACGTGATTCTCATAATCGATAATCGAGTTAGTTTCTAAACACACTTTTTTTTGTTAGATGACCTTTTGTTAATATATGAGACAATTTCTGAATTAATGTTATTTTTTTATTTATTAGTTGAAAACATATATACCTATAAATTTCCTATTTGGATATATAATAATAAAATTAGAACAACTATCTCTAGTCGGTTAACCTACCATACTTAAGTTGAATAATTTAATTATTTAACTTGCTTATAATAATGACAATAATGTAGACAAATAAGATAAAACTAAACAGCCTTCTTGCATAAATCATAAATAAACAAAGGAAATAACATTAGAAATGTCAATAATTATAAAACATCTCCATCAAGTGTTTGTTTAATTTGATTTGTTTAGTATTATCCAATAATCTTGTTGATAGGTCAACATCTTCTTCTCTGTCATTACCTAAATCTTAATGCCACATTTTAGATTCCCCTTTCCTTTATTAGAAATTGTTATATGTCTCCTTTGATTCGTAATTAGTTGTTTTGGACAATGATCTCTCTTCTAAATCTACTTTTGTCATAACTTTATTGTGTCATGATGAATCTCCCAAACTGTGAATTTTATTTGAATCTGATTAGAAGTTTTAAAGAGTTCATAATATGTTTATACGAGGATGTCACATTGTAACCATTATGTAACGTATTCGTCTCTTGATATTTTCATATGTTTTGTTATTATTTACACAGTTTTGAGAATCAATTTCCGGAAGATCAACCATCCCTAACTACTCCATTCCAAACACCATATTATCTTTGTTATCATTTTCATATGTTTTGTTCCCATTCACACGGTTCTAAGAATCAATTTCCGAAGGTCAACCATCCTCAGCTCAACTTTGGAGCTATGTTAAAAATTCGAAAAATAAGTAGATTTTGGTGACATGGACAGTCAAATCAATTTTGTAAACACATGCGATACACCACCATATTTCCAATTCAGGATTTTACACATATTACACAAAAATGGCCATTGGTAAGTTTGAACATTCCTTGCAACACAAGAACATGAAAGATTTGACAACTTGGCCAAAAAGATACTAATACAGAGATGAGTAGCAATAATGTAAGGAAGAGGACCCTTTTGTTCTGGGAGCTATTCGAGCTTGACGGAACGATAGATGTAGCGAATAAACATCAAAGAGGCTAAGATTGACGGAACGATAGATGTAGCGAATAAACATCAAAGAGGCTAAGAAACTTATGGTTCCAAGAATCAAGAAGAGAGCATAACATAACAAAGCAGTATACCCTAAGTAAAAGCTGAGCTGCAAAAATCCAGTCATGTTAGACCTGAGATAGAACAATACTCCATATGCATACATGAAGATCGCTGTGAATCCTCCACAAAGTATCGATCTGCGAAAAATAGTTTACAGTATTTAAATGATGATTCTGATACGAAAAGTTTCCAGGCCAATCATTCACATTTCCTTCTATGGCCTTTTGAATCTAGATACACTCAAGGTAATGTATATGTGGTGATGGTTTCTTATTATACCTAGTCTAAATCAAATTCTCACATGTTTGGATGAAAAAGAAAGCAGTGAAGTAAGAGAATAATGCATACCTCCACCACCATTCATGATCTTCACCAGATAGCTGAATATAGGTCAAGATAATACCAACACTCGCGCTCAAGAAGATGAGTACAATGAATGTGAAAAGCAATACTCCAGGTGAAGTATATATTTTGAATCCCCACATGCTTGCATAGAGTTGGTGCCACTCGAGAACAACTGCACTGAAAGGTACAATGCCTCCAAGAAACAACTGGTACAGCTTTCTACGATACCATTTCTGAAGTGGAATTTCCCGGGGGTTTCTTTTAATCGTAGTTGGAGGTTGAAACTCTGATAAACCGAAACGGTTACCTAAAACTCCTCCTAACATGAGGACTGGGAAGTTGGAGGTTGAAACTCTGATAAACCGAAACGGTTACCTAAAACTCCTCCTAACATGAGGACTGGGATATTCAGAAGAGTGTAAATGAGGATGATGATGATTATTGTGCCAAAGGGGATAGCAGCTGTTGCGCCATAAGTAATTGCCACAGTGTTGAGAGCAGAAACTACTATGAATAGAGGAAGAGGGTAGAGGATCCCAGCAAGATGCACATTTCTTTTCTGAAAAAGCGATACATTCTATAGTAAGAGAACAGAAAAAGTAGAGGCACTTGAAAAGTTAACTACCTGTTTGTTTCCCTCGAATTGGCTATGGAAAGAAACAGATGTGTAACCAGCTGCTACGGATGTTAGAGAGTATATGACGACAAGAGATGTCAAAAGTGTGCCGCGATTGTATGGGTATAGAAAACCGGTAAAGGCCAATGCGAATAGAGCAATAATCCTGAAGACAAACAAAAGAAACAAGTCAGAGATGAACAATGTTTAGACAAATGTTTCAAACGTCATTGGTCATCATTTATATTGATACTGAACTCAAATACTCCCAATAAATGGAAACAGTATGCATCATCATTTAATGTATTACTTTCTTATGGTATACAAATGGACTAGGTAAGATAAACTACAAAACATCGAAAAGAGAATGACGATAATGGAATTTAAAATAATAGAAGCTTACAAGATAAGCAACTGAATACCAGTTCCTAAGAACGCGCAGAGCAAGGAGATGTTCCGAGGTGATCTAAATACATCGCCTTGAATGAGTTTCCAACCCACTTCTTTTTTTTCTTCTTCATCTCCTATTGAACCACTAAAATTCATAAAAGAGAAGCCAACTCAAAAAGATAAATTTGATCATCACATATGCTAAACTACAAAAAACAAGATTGTCACCTTCTTAGTTCGTTCTTGAGATGACGCATGAAGAGCAAAGAAAGAAGTCCAACTAACAGAATAAGAACAGCTGTAGAGTTCAGAAATGAGAATAAGTGAATCCTCTGGCTGATAGGATGAAGCGACGCCTGGGAGTACTTATTCATTCTTGTTGCAGATCGTTCTGAAGTCAAATTCCAAGAAACAGAATATGTAAACTGAACATCAATCTCAGTGTTCTCCGATATATCAACCAGATAACTCGGATCACTAAAACTGTTGATTTCAACAACTTCGTCTGCATTGTATAGAACATTAAACTTCAAGTGACTAAATAGATAATACTTAGTATGCTTCTCCTTTTGATTAAGATATTCTCTTTCTGCTTTTCCAATAAATCCCCACAAGGGGAGATCATCATAGTACATTTGAAAGTAATAATCTTGAACAATAGTATCCCTGAACCTGGCGATAGCACTCGGTGTTAATCTCTTATGGCACAATACAACATCAGTTTTGTCTTCCCTAAATTTCAGCTCATATAACGAGCTCATTAACCGGTCATCGTTAAGAACTTCACCAAGAGTTTCCTGTTTCTCAATCACAGGCTCTACAAACACAAAACAATCTTGAGTCAACCACTGAGACTTATAACATACAAACATGTCAAAGCATAAATGGATTTCTTATTTCAGAAAACCTGATCATTAACTTTGTCTTGAGAAACCTAACCTGGACATGTCAAAGCATAAATGGATTTCTTATTTCAGAAAACCTGATCATTAACTTTGTCTTGAGAAACCTAACCTGGACGACAGAACGGCAAATCATAGTACTGATAGGTCTCACTGCAAACAAAAAACCAATTTTTAAAATGGGTCTAAGAAAATGAGCAATCTTTGAGTTCCTTGTAAAGCTAAAGCTTGATCTCCATTCAAATTACTAACCCGTACTCATATGCTAATAAAAGCCACAAAAGATTTGAGAATTACCTTGGATTGTGAAGAGGACCCACTTTGTTGACGAACAAAGGGACATGATCGCCGGCATTATAACGAGTAGCCGAGC
>CM071720.1:7556069-7567370 GCA_036630335.1 Physaria fendleri | reverse complement strand
TGATTTGTTTGTGAGTACGGACCGACCTAATTCTTACAAAACAGATTTTGAAGTACAGGTTGTTCTGACCGGTTTGTCAATTAATTTTGATGGTTATATAACTTAGTCACATGGACTGTTAGGTGGTTCATCCTAGACGGTCTTGAATCACAGTATTGAAGGGCCGTCATTTGTATTGGTTTGTATCTTGAGGTTCCTTTACTGGACTTACAAAACCGTTGCCGGTGTAACTCCCACAAAAATTTGCGACATTACTAAAATAAAGATAAGCTAAAGTAACTGGATACTGAATTTATTAAAACAACATCAAATTTTAACCAACTTTGATCCTAAATGTTTTTTTTTTTTTTTTTTTTTTTTTTTTTTTTTTTTTTGTGTGCGATGGGGAAACAAGAAATCACCTATTTATTGACTATAGGTTTTCAAGAGATATTTGGGAACAATTAGTTTTTGGACTTATGGTAAATCTTTTCTGGACGGATTGGTCTATGCTGGTAGCGGTTTTGGTGCGATCGGAGAGGACCTCAACATGGCCATATCTAGCTAGATACCTATTCCAGGTGGTGGTCTATTAGAAATAGCAGGAGAGAAATACTAGGAAGCATAGTTGATCTAGGCTCGGTGAAGAGAGTACGGATTGAGATAGTTGGATGGAGACTCTAACCGAAACCGTACGGACTAATGGTTTAAGTCTAGGAGATGAGGTCGAAGTGGTGAAGATGCAAGTGAGGGTTGTCTTGGCCGGAACCGTACAGGACTAAGGGCAAGATCAATGGTCGAGTGAGGTGGGGTGAGAGACGCCACAAAGGAGTTGACTCTTCCTTTGATAAGTCTTAATAAGATTAGCTCAATGGAATTCACGAAAGAACTAAACTCAATGTACTTGAACTCTTAGCTTCGCACCAAAGAGAAAAAGAACACAACAATGTACTTGAACTCTTAGCTTCGCACCAAAGAGAAAAAGAACACAAGGTTTTGTTTTGAGAAACAAAGAAACTGATTTTATTACTTGATTACTCGTGAATGATAAAGGTGAGGCTCTCGGTCTTTAAAGAGAAAAACAAATGTGAAATGAAACAATGAGAAATAAGGAAATATTGAGCTAGTCGTTGGAGTGATGGATGATGAGTGATTTCGTGACTTGATGAGGCGAGGTGAGATATGGTAAGTGAGGCGCGCGAATTGATTTACTAGCCGTTGGGACGAAGGATGGAAAGAAGTAATGACGCGGAGGTAAATATGGTAAGTGGTGATGCGGTGACCATGATAAAATTTTGGTTCTTAGTCCTCTGTATTATTTTTCCTTTATAGGAGTTTACCACAACTGGTTCTTCTGCAAATAATTTAACCAATAATTTAACCTGACAGGGTTGTAAGTGTTAGGAGATCTTTCCTCACACTGATTTGATATTTGATTGCTTATCTTTAGCTATCTGATTGCTTATCTTTAGTTAACGTTGCATACTAATTTTCTGATTCTATATGAACTTTTTATAAGCAAACGGTTTTTTGGATGACTAAAATTTAACATTTTTTTTTTAAAAAAAAAAATCAAGTTTTAAGGAAATTACAAACCTGATGTCACGTCCTAAAATATAAATTCAAAAAAAAAAAATCAAGTTTTAAGGAAATTACAAACCTGATGTCACGTCCTAAAATATAAATTCAAATGTTCGCAAAAATAAACTCATTTCTCTAATCTCTATTAAGGTTAATTTTATTAAAACTCAAAATTCGCCATAGGAAAAATTGTAAAGACGTGGGAAATCTTATTAGGAAAAAACCTATGAAATAAAACTACGAGAAGAAATAGAAGTGGAACCTAAATGTAAAAAGAAGGGTAACATTTCAAATATTGTGTTATAATTATATTTAATTTTATAACTTGTGAAATGTTAACAAGAGATCTTTTACGGAGTAGCAAAACACTTCTTGTGCATACTTTGTCTCCCACATGATGTGGTCATCTAAACTACACCAAACATAGAGTGGATCGGTCGAACAACCCAACCACAAGCCAGCCGGACACAACATAAGGAAGAAGCTTTGTCCAAATCAAGCACTGATCATGGAGAAGGCCTAGGACTCCATCGTACATCAACAAATAAATCTTAAGAAGACTTATAGCTTAAGAAAACAATAGATTACGTACCACTAGCCCCAGTACATGGACTACTTTAAACCCATTAATCCTAACAGCGCCCTTGTTAAGTTTCGTATTTTGGTTTAAAATTTAATGTAAAAGTTTATTTAGAAAAATAATATTTTGCTTATTTAAATACTTAAATTTCAATATTATTCCTATCAAAATATTTTTAATTGTAATATTTTGAATTAAAAAAAAAAAAAAAAATTCGCATACAAAATTTTCTGAAGATTGAATTAACAAAGACAACGTAAAATGTGAAGTGCTTTTGATTCCTAACTATTCAGATAATATTTCCGAATATCCTCGAAACATTCCTATAATCCTTATCTTGTTTTAAGTCGGGTCCTCAATTACTACTTCATAATTAATACCTTGGCTCTTGTTTTAAGTCGGGTCCTCAATTACTACTTCATAATTAATACCTTGGCTTTCAATTAATTTTGGATCCGTAACTGTTCACAAATCACAACACATAGATTTGACTATTGTTCACAAATCACAACACATAGATTTGACTATTCGCCGCGGTTTAAATCTATCGACTGAGATTGAAAGGAGGATCAGATAATAAGTACCAATAGTGTACAACTTTTCTATCAAAATAGCAATAATAATGACAATATATAAATTTAATAATACAATATGAAATTTTAAATATCTATATGTGGTTGAATACGATAGGTTTAAGAAGTTGTAATAGTAACATATGAAAGACTAGTGGGTTTGGCCATTAATGGAGTTTCGAAAATTAATTACAATAACTCCAACATCCAACCATATAGGGCCCGACATTATTAACACATTACAAAAATTAATTACAATAACTCCAACATCCAACCATATAGGGCCCGACATTATTAACACATTACATACTTATCTAAATAAATTATTTTACTAAGAATTGAACTAAGCAGTAGTTGTTTGACTTTTCTCATTCCCTATTTTCTTTAAATAGGGGACATGCATGGTGCATTTTATCTATCAGTTTAAGCAGTTGCAAGAAAAATGACTTCCAAAGCTTTGGTTCTGTTTGGTTTCTTTGTAGTTCTTCTTGTGGTTTCTGAAGTTGCCGCATCATCTGATGAGCAGTTTGGTATGTCAAATGATTTTACATATTTAAGTTTTTGGTTCCTTTGAGAAAAAAAAAAAATGGTAAAGATATGTTTGTGAGCTAATTTCAGTTATTTTAGTACTATGAAGGGGATTAGGACATTTGCACGTGCTAAAAATTAAAAAAATATTATAAATAATGTGTTGTTTTGGACAGACACGGTGAAGTCAGAGAGTAAGAAAACTATGCAACATAATGGTAATGATGGAGGTTACAACGGAGGAGGTTACAACAACGGAGGAGGTTACAACAACGGAGGAGGTTATAACAACGGAGGTGGAGGACACAACGGAGGTGGAGGTTACCGTGACAGAGGAGGTTACAGGGGAAGAGGACGAAAAGGTTGCTATTACGGCTGCTGCTACAGAGGTTTCAATGGCTGCAGAAGGTGCTGTTCTTATGCCGGAGAAGCTGTTCAGACTCAGCCTGGTCACTAAGATACCTTATGAACATTTACCACCATGTATTCTGTGTGCATGTGTGTGACTATAATAAGTAAACCATATATAGTGTGTTTGTAATGAAGTGCTTTTCATTAAGGATATAATAAGAAGAAACTATGGGAATAAAATTTCGTAATGTAATGTTTTTATGTTTATGAGTTGTAATCTGTGTTGTTTGCATAATAAAATAGTTTGAGTTTATTAATCTCTTTCTTTTAGTTTGTGTAATAGTGTCATTTTATTATCCATACTCTTCTCTTTCTTTTAGTTTGTGTAATAGTGTCATTTTATTATCCATACTCTGGAGATTAAAAGACACTACTAAAAATATGTTATAAGGTAAATTAACCAAACATTAATTGAATTATAAAAATATAACAAGAAAAATTATGATATAATCGCAAAAAGTGATAGTAAGTAAACCTCCGTTGGGGCGGATCATACTCCCTGTTCTCTTTCCCTACTGTTAAGTAAACCTCCGTTGAAAAGACTTTCCAACCTTCCCCTTATTCCATATTCTTCTTCCTCTCGCTCGGGTCTCCTTCGTCTCTAACCCTCAATGACTCCTCACTTTATTAAGTTTCCTTTCAATGTGCTGTTTCTTTGATCTAGTATGTTGTACTTTTTAAAAACTTTTTTGGCATGGGACCAAATATGGATCATGCTAATGTATGATGGATAGTTTTAATAATATTTACCATTTATCAAAAAAAAAAAACGTGATTGTAAGTATATTTTACTAGCAAGTAAAATATATTAATTTTGTGTTTTAAATGCCTAAGAAATGAGATGATTCAACCAATTAAAATAAATGTTATGAGATATAAATAATTTAAAATATTAATTTTTTGCATTAATCTCTATATTTGAAAAAGAAAAAAATTAAAACCCTGTATATTGAAACCCCTTATATTCACTGTTTACAAATTTAAAATAAATATTCAATTTCTAATAGTAAATAAAATTTTCAATATCAATAAAATATCTACCATTTTTTTATTAAAAGAAAAAAAAATCATATCCCAAAAATTTGGTTTTCATAAATAATATTCCCTCTGTTTCTTTATATAAGAGGTTTCGGCAAAACACACGTAGATTAAGAAAATATATTAATTTTGTGTTTTAAATATTATTTGTACAGAAAATCAGACAATTCAGTTAATTAAAAAAATAATATTATAAGATATACCTGATTTTAAATATTTATTTAATGAAAAATTTGTATAGAAAAACGAGAATCTCTTATATTTTGAAACCAAAATAAAATGCTAAAACCCTTTATATAAGGAAACGGAGGAAGTACCATTTCAATACCCCTAAGGACTATTGTGCTCTTGCATACACCAACACTTAAGTTCAATAAATTTATCGGTTCGCTTTTGTAAAATATGATTTGTTTTAGGTGAAATAAAATTTTTAATTATACATAACTGAACGACCAAAATATATGTACAATAATTGAATTCACAAGTCATCTACGGGGTCCATGTACACATACCATTGTTTCTTACTATCTACGTTTGAATTGGTCTTATGTTTCATTCACATTGAATGACATAAACCATAAATTAGTTGATAGGGAAGTTCAATAAATTTTGGTGCAAACAATGGAAATTGAAATAAGTGTCTCGTAATTTCAACTGGTATGATTTGGAAAATTTATATTAATTTAGATGAAACTTATCATTTGTAACTCTCATCTCATGTCATTTTACGTAATAAATAAATGTTTGTAGAAACAATTATCTATGCTAACAACAAAATATTTATCTATATTTTTTAGAACGTGTTAAAATTATTATATTTGTTTTCTACTCATTTCTTTTATAAAGTTTAACAAATAAATATAAATCTGATTAAGAAAATATTTTATCGAATTAAATATATACAATATTATGTATAGATAATTTTAAATACAGCTATAAAAAATTTTGAAAAATATAAATGAATATTTAAAAGGAAAATTATGTCGCCAAAAAAAGCCAAAAAAAAAAAAAAAGGAAAATTATTTTTGTTTTATCTATGATTTTGCAATGTTGCAGTTCAATAATGGGATTCTAGATAATCAATTTTTTTTCTGCCACTAATTCGGGATGTTTATATATGTAATCAACCATGAGTTACTTAAACCTCTTAGTTTTATATCTTGAACCATGGTTAGGATTCATGTTGGAAGAGATTTACTCTAAAATAAAGATATATTACATAGTACAGTCTTTGTTGTAGGTGATAAGAGCAGTTCCATTGATAGAAACCTCAGTTGGTTTCTGAAACAAAAAAAAAAAAATATTATTATAATGAAATTTAAGTATTAAATTAAATCAAATATTAATTAATTTTTCTAAACAAATAATGCACTGACACCTAAGAGAACCGATTCTTCTCATAACTCTTAAAGTCTTCATTTGAGATATGCATCTTCTTTCTCTTTCCATCTTTTAAATTTTTTATTATTAAATTTTTTGAAGAACCTTTCTTATATACTCCCGTTGGAGATGCCCTAATACCAGTTTAGAAGACTCAGATCTCTAAGTCATAAACACTACACGGTGTTTAAGAAGTTAAAAGAGTGATATACAAAGAGACTGGTGCAGTTGTCATTTATAGGGTGTTTAAGAAGTTAAAAGAGTGATATACAAAGAGACTGGTGCAGTTGTCATTTATAGAGTTCCAGATTTATGTATATGAATCCAGCAACCAACCATATGTAAGGGAACCAAAGTATGACGTGTACGTACACTTTGATACTTATCTCATTCCTCTTTGCAAAGTCGAATGTACAATGGTTTAAACAACCTATTTTTATTCAACACTCTTATTTTTATTACACATCATCTTCTCTATTTTGTTACTTCATAATTCAACACTCATTTTTATTTTACACTTTATAATAGCTTTAAAAAAATTCAACACCATATCCCACTTTTTTTTTGTTAAACACCCCATATTTTAACATTTAAATTTGATTAAAACACACAAATTAACCCATAAGATAGACTATAATTTGGAATAACGGAAGATATGAAAAAGATTTGGAAGATACCCATAATTTGGTATTGTTGGGATTTGAATAATTGAAAGAATAATTAGTAGAATTTTTGGTGTAAAAAGGTGATTATGGAAATTCATTTGATAAAATGATTTTTTTTGTTCTGTGTCCAAATCAAATGAAATTAATGTCTATTTACATAATACAAAATAATTATGAATTTTGATATAAATATTTTTCAATATAATTTATATATAATGAAATAATTAAGATCAAATAAATGGAATGACCAAAAAAAAAAAAGACATCATCTCACCAAAAACATAGACTGCCACATAACACTCTCTCACCTCAATTTTAAAGGAAAAAATGTCAATTAAACACAATACTATTCTATTGACCCAAAAGAAACCATATCTTTTGTCGTGCCTATAATACACCGTAATAATTAAATATATTAACAAAACAAACCCTAAACTTTTAAAATAGACGCGTTTTAAGACACATCGTTAAATAATCTGACGGAAAAGAAAACGGACGTCTTTCTGACAAGAATAAAGAAACAACTTGATGTCCAAAGGAGAACTGTCTGAATGATGGAATACATGTAGTAGTGTAGTATGTTGACCATCCACAATGGACCTATGAATCGGTGCAATGGTGAATAAGTTATCTTGTTTAATATACGTGTAGCCTACGTGTATTAATCAGTGTTGGATTAATCCAACACCGTTTAATTTGAAATTGGGGAAAATGTCAATTAAACACAATACAATCACAAATAAACTTGTCGTGCCCATAATAATTAAATATATTAATAAATTAAACTCGAAACTTTTAAATAGACACGTTTTAAGACACATCGTTAAATAATATAACGGAAAAGAAAACGACAGTTATTATTTCTGTTAACCTTCAAATTAAACCCTGAATTTTTAAAATGGACGCATTTAAACCCTGAATTTTTAAAAAATAGTATTACATATAAAAATTATAAATAGAAAATAATATTACATATAAAAATTATAAACAGAAAATAATATTACATATAATTATAATTAATATTTATAATATAAATTTAAATTCTAATAATTTAAATAATTATTTATTTAATATTTATAATATAAATTTAAATTCTAATAATTTAAATAATTATTTATTTAAATCCTAATAATTTATAAATAGGATCTATTGTGGATGGTCAACATACTACACTACTACATGTATTCCATTGTTAGACAGTTCTCCTTTGGACATCAAGTTGTTTCTTTCTTTTTCTTTTTTTTGTCAGAAAGACATCAAGCTGTTTCCATTTCTTTATTTGTAATATGAGTTCTCGACTTTGAAGTATCGATCAAAGGACATGAACCCACTCTTTCAGCTTTCTATAAAGTAAACAGAAAAAAAGGACATGAACCCACTCTTTCAGCTTTCTATAAAGTAAACAGAAAACCTAAACATAAAAATGTGTTAGTGAAGAACACATACATGTCGTGATTTATACGCTTAGTAAACAAAATTTTAAAATTTCCAGAAATAAATCACCGATCAACAGACCAAAATAAAACTTATAAGACTATGAGAAAGGTGTAGACCTGAATAGAATGGTGACAGAGAACAAGTTTGTTAACCAGGAAAGAGTTACGATCTTGGGAAGGTTTCACCTCACTTCTTCTCTCTACACCCTGGTCTTCTTCATCCCAGGAAAGAGTTACGATCTTGGGAAGGTTTCACCTCACTTCTTCTCTCTACACCCTGGTCTTCTTCATCGCACACAGTCACCAAAACCTCTATATGTATTATCTTGGACTCTCTTTGTTATACTCAACTCTTAAATATCCGCGTATCTATTCCTTACTAAGCGATTTCATCAAATGCTCTAATTAATAAGAAATCTGCAAAGCCCATTATATAAAATAGGCCCAATTAACCAAACTTCATCAAAAAGACTAATGGCTCAAGAAGAACCACAAACGAAGACGCTATTCCACCGGGCAAGGCATACAACAAGGCAATCCGATCTGGACCATTATTATCATGCTAAATCAATTAATGGACCGACCGGAAGAAGACTTTATTTGACCCATCTTTGAGATTCACCAGCAAACCATCTATTTATAGAGTTTTCGTTGAGTAACTTCATTCCCTGACTGATTTGAAACAAAAGATTTCCAAGAAAACCCTCAAACGACGTACCACGGGACCCACCCAGTTCATGGTCTACTTCAAACCCATCCATCCATGTGCAGCCTAGATATATGTTAAATTTTGTTTAAAATTTAATTATATAATGGTAAGAGTGCTTATTGTTAAATATCAACAAATGATTCCTATATTGACACTGGTTTCCTCTGTGGGAGGTGTTAGTATCACCCTGGTTTCCTCTTTCTGTTAGCTGTGAATCATAGTTTTGTGGGAAGTCTTTGGAGTGGTATTTTGGTATTTAGAGACGGATCCTGTCGCAATGTATTTTTTCCTCTTCTTATTGCTAGTTAGCCTCCGATGAAAGGATTTCCTTCTCTTTCCCTTATACCAATTTCCATTCATCTCGCTTGGATATCTTTTGTCTCTAATTCTCATTGTCCCCTCCATTTCTTAGATTTCATTTCAATGTATTGCATTTTCGATTAGTATGTTGTTATGAAAATTTGTTTTGCTTTCACGTTTAAAGTTTTTCTTTTTCTTTTGCCCTAGCAAATGTAGATCATACTAGAACAATATTATCTTCAATAATATTTACTAGTTATGAAAAAATATATGATTCCTGTCAAAATGATTTTATTACTAATATTTTGAATAAGAAACAATATTCTTATACAGTATTTTTTTTCTAAGACTTAAATGACAATAACTATGAAAAATGTTACTTGTGATTTTTTATACATATACATTAACATTTTCATTGAATATTGTAAAAAAGGATTATCCTAACTATTACGAAAATACTTCCGGATATCCTAAAAATATTCCTATAACCATCCTCAATAATATCTTTCTGTCGGATCCCTCACTGTCCACAATACATATATAGATTTGACTATTTCCCGTGGTTGGCATCAGCCATCAGCACTGTTTGTCCCTTAAGTTAAGCCGCCACTGAATAAAATGATACTATTATCTATACGTGGTTGAATGCGTGCTGGCGGGTCTATGTACACTGAATTTTTTTTTTTCCACTAACGGATTAGTATTATTAAACAAAGAAACGGGCTCAGCCCAAGATTACAAAGAGAATGGGCCGACTACAGCACAAACACACACAACAAATAGAAAGGCCGAAGCCAACATAAGATGGGCCGAAGCCCAATAAAACAAGTAAAAAACTAAAGCCCATAAGGCCCATTACCAAAACCCTAGACTGAAACGGTGACGCAGCCGCCGCTAGGGCGGAGGAGAACCGCTGCATACACAGGAGCAGCAGCCGCCGCTAGGGCGGAGGAGAACCGCTGCATACACAGGAGCACGGTCGGCGAAAGCATGACTGTTGTGATCTTCGGACGTAGCAGAAAGGACGGATGAGGACAGATCTGCCAGCATCATCCAATATTCATCAACTCGGAACCACCGGAGGAAAGAGAAACGCCGAAGAAGCTTCTTAACCACCGATGTTCGTTGACAAAGACACCATCAACCTCTCGAATCGCTCCAATCAAATCGCTCGCCTGAAAAACAGTAGAAAAAGGCGATGTAGAAAACGAAACCTACCACCGCCTTTGGACCATAGGGTTAAACGCGTTGGGGGTACAGAAATCGCAGCTTATGGTATAAACGCCACCGAAGACTATCCATTCAACGCCAATAAAACCCCGAGCCAAGCCAAATCGGCCAGTTTGAGGAAAACTCGCCGATCGGAGACTACAGTCGCCCTCTCTACATGTCGGAGAAAACCATGACCAAGAGACGGAACCGAAGACGACATCAATCGGATTTAAGACGAAGATGAAATCAAACACCTCCAAATCTTAGATCCAAGAAGCCGCAAGCGTAGAAACTAAAACTATACAAGCTAAAATTAAAAAACCGTACCCCCGCCGTAGTTAAGAGAACCCACGCGTGAAGGACGGCGGCCCCTAAAATTTTTTTTTTTTTTTTGTAGACAATCAACAATTCTAGATATTATTGAAAATTTTAGATTTTAGAAAATTATTATTGAAAAAATTCTTGCGGAAAACTTTTTTTTTTTTGTAGACAATCAACAATTTTTTGTGGAAAAATTCCAGTAATATTTTATGAAGAATTTTATGGAAAAACATGTCCGTATATACTCATTATTTTACATTTATATCAACTGCTCAAAGTTTACAGCTTCATCAGATAAATTTAAAATTAAAACTTACAACCTAAAACTCCGCAACCAAAATTTTGGACATAAACGTTTGAATTGTATTTTTAGAATTTGGCCAAAGAATTTATGTTGTAACTTTATATCCATTGATTAGAATTGTAGGTTTTTTAGAGTTTTAGAATCAAATGAAAAAATGGTAAATATGGAATGATTTTCCATAAAATCTTATATTAAAAAAAAAAAACCTAATGAAACTTCACTACAAGAGAACGTGTGTGTAACATCAGTTTTTTGGTGTGGAAAGAATAACTGATACTAATTATA
>CM071720.1:7523689-7539926 GCA_036630335.1 Physaria fendleri | reverse complement strand
GTAGGGAACGGGTTAAACTCCTGAAGAAATTCAGGTGAAACTCGAGAAAGCTTTTGAGCTCATCACGGTTTAAGTGTTATCTCGTTAATTTTGTGAATCAAAATAGGAAAGCAACATTGTGAGAAAAAACCAATGTTGGATGCAAGGAACCTCTTTATTGAACTCTTTGTGTTTAAGGTAAAGCTTATAATTTTTGATGCTCTATTTGGCAAAAGTATTAACGGTATTCTGAGACGCAAAGGATTTATGAATTTTTTTAATAGTTAAGGTTATCCTAATGAATATGGTTTTGACCAGTAGGATGTTAAGGTTCAGTTCAGGAGAATTGAAGGATTAGTGTAAATTCGAGAACTTTAATTATAAAAGAGAGGTATGTTTCTTTTCCCTTACTGCGATTTGGAAGAAAAAATGACGAAGATGACAGAGATGAAGCCAATGAGTTATAGACGTGAAAACATAAGAACTCAACGGAGCCCAACTCATCCTTCTTTGATGTAATCGTGACAAAGGAAAAACCTCTCAGCCCGAGTTTAGTAGAAGCAAAGCGCATAGACAAAAAGCATATATTTGCCATTGTTAATTACTAAACTATCCTACAAACATTACGTGCTCATCATTTTTAAAATGAACGTTAAATATACTAAAGAATCTCGAAATCCATAGAAACATTTTGCTATAACAATATGTATTTTATGATAACAATCTCTCTGATCATTTGCAATTAGCATGTGCCACTTGGTAGGCAATTTTCTGTCACAAAGAGAATAAGAAGACGTATGTCATCCATTCGAGACAACCTTTGAGTTCTTAGTTCATACATAGATACCATTGAATTGAAGAAATAAAATTGGTAGATTTTGCTCAGAAAAGAACTAATGTTGGTTTTAAAATAAGAAAATAAATCATCATTTCACTTCAGTAAGATTATAATCGTAAAATAGATGAGCCAGTACTAATTGTAATTATTGACGAACTTAGATCTAATCTTTAGACCATATATTATATGCTAAGATGTATCACATAACAACAATAACTCAACATGACTATATACAAACATTACACAAATTGTAGACAAAATAATTTACAATTTCAAACTAAACTTTGCAACTAGATATGATGCATTATATAATTATAATTTTAAAATGATCTTTGATATACCAAATAAGCTAAACAATTAGACTAAGTTGGTAGATATTTCCATAAAAAAAATTTTAATCTTTTGCTATAACAACATGTATTTTATTATAATTACCTCTCCAAATGTGAAGTTAGAGGTAATCTTGAGCTTGCATATTTTGTTGTCAATCAATTGTCCACAACAAATAATTTCAAAAGGAGTATTCTGACCATTTCCTAGTGAATTTTATGTTTTCTTTTTGTCTGTACATAGCTATTTTTAATTGAAGAGTAAAATTACTAACACGAAATAAAAATCTTTGTTTAGTTCCATTATTCTGCAACAAAATAAATTTTAATGTACAATCAATAAGTTGATAATCGGAAAAAAAAAACGTATTGAACCACTGATAATTGATTGTTACCCTATATCCGACAGAAAGTAGATACTATGTACATACACATATCACATAGCAACAAGAACCCAAAAATATAGACAACATCACAAAAATTGTAGAACCAAAATATTGACAATTTCAAACAATTCCCGCACGTAGCGCGGATTCGCAACTAATATCACTATATTAATTTTGTCTGTACATAGCTATTTTAATTTTTGAAAGAAAATAACCTATATTTTGAGAGAGAACTCTCCTATTATTATAATAGATTTCACTTTTTAAGGGATTTTTAATACATTTTCGTTGACTCTGTTACACCATTGGAAATTGAGAATCATTCATTCATTTGATCTGATTAGTTGCTTAACTGGTGCCTTGATGTGCGCAAAATAAGAAGAAAGAAATAAAAAAGACACATCAAAGTTGTTAAAACTGACACACTATTTTAAGAAAATTTATGCTAAAACACAGAGATATCAAGAAACAGTGCAAAGATTCTATTATACCTGGACAATACGGTTTTATTTTAACGGATTTTCCTTCTACAGAAGACGATCAACAATCACCAATTTTACAGATACATCAACATCACCTAACAATATTCACCCCAAAAAAAATGCAAAATTCTGGAAAGATATTGAAAATCAAGAAAGGGTTTTAGGATTTTTTTTCATTAAATGGCATTGTTTCGCAAATTGTTCTACCGCAAGCCTCCAGATGGCCGCAAGCCTCCAGATGGTTTGCTCGAGATATGCGATAGAGTCTTTGGTATGTTGTTTCTTCTACGTTACTTTGTGTGAAATTAGGGCGATTTGATTATATAGTTTGTCTTACAAAGCCATTGTTTGTGTTTGTGCTAAAGCCAAGAATTTTCTGGATAGATTAGGGAAAAAAAATTCATTTTATCAACATTGTAATAAAGACATTGAACTGAAGACAAAAGGTTGTGTATGTGTTTTGTAGTGTTCGACTGCTGCTTCTCTACTGATTCATGGGAAGAAGAAAACTACAAAGTTTATATGGCGGGAGTAGTTAATCAACTACATGAGCATTTTCCTGATGCATCGTCTCTTGTGTTTAATTTTCGTGAAGCGGGTACTCAAAGTGTGATGGCTGATGTCTTGTCAGAACATGGCTTGACCATAATGGATTATCCTCGGCACTATGAAGGCTGTTCACTGTTACCTGTGGAAGTGATGCACCATTTTCTTCGGTCAAGTGAAAGCTGGCTCTCACTCGGCCCAAGTAACTCACTGTTACCTGTGGAAGTGATGCACCATTTTCTTCGGTCAAGTGAAAGCTGGCTCTCACTCGGCCCAAGTAACTTGTTGCTAATGCATTGTGAAAGCGGGGCTTGGCCAGTTTTAGCTTTTATGCTAGCTGCTCTCCTTATATACAGGAAACAGTATAGTGGTGAGTTAAAGACCTTAGACATGATCTACAAGCAGGCTCCGCGTGAACTTCTGCGATTATTCTCTCCGTTGAACCCAATTCCTTCTCAGTTGCGTTATCTACAGTATGTTTCAAGAAGGAATTTGATCTCTGAATGGCCTCCACTTGATAGGGCTCTCACCATGGATTGTGTTATTTTGAGATTTATTCCTGACGTTGCTGGACAAGGAGGCTTTCGTCCAATCTTCCGAATATATGGTCAGGATCCCTTTTTTGTAGATGATAAAAAGCCAAAACTTTTGTACTCTACTCCTAAGAAAGGAAAACACCTTAGGGTCTACAAGCAGGTAATGTCATGGAACATTCATATTTCATACATGATTGATGACCTCTGACTCAGCATATGCTACATTACATAAACACTTTGGATCCCTGATTAGCCTTCAGTGCTTTTTGTTTCTTGTGCTTTAGCTTTCATTTTCTTTAATGCAATTTGATTTAATAAGTTTTGGATGTTGTTTTCTTAACCTTGTGTTTTACAGACAGAATGTGAACTAGTCAAGATTGACATTAATTGTCATATCCAAGGTGATATTGTGATTGAGTGTCTCAGTTTGAACGATGACTTGGAAAGAGAGGTGATGATGTTTCGAGCGGTTTTCAACACTGCTTTTATTAGGTCAAACATTTTGATGCTTACACGCGATGAAATCGACACATTATGGCATATGAAAGAATTCCCAAAGGGGTTCAGAGTTGAGGTATGTACACAGAGAGATCAAATTCTATTACATAGTATACATAGCTACTCCTTTGTAACTTATGACTCACAAATAGTACTTTCTGTGTGAAGCTTCTCTTCTCAGATATGGATGCTGCTTCATCTGTTGACTTGATGAAGTTTTCGTGCTTAGAAGAAAAAGATGGTCTTCCAATAGAAGTTTTTTCCAAAGTTCATGAGTTCTTCAATCAAGCTGACTGGGCTGATCAGACCGATGCTACACAAAATATGCTTCAGCAATTAGCCATTGCGAATTCTATTCAGGAAGGACCAGAGGGGAATTCAAGCCCAAGACTACAAGGGTTAAGCCCTAAAAGTATCCATGATATTGTGAAACATGCAGCAATTGAAAACAATGCAAAATTAAAATTGTCTTCAATGTCCGAGGCCGAAAGAATCGACACACCAGAAAAATCTCCTTCCGCGACAGTTAAACCTCTTTTGGATGGTTCTAAATCTTCAGAAAATGCTGAGGACGAATCTCTGAAGGCGACAGTTAAACCTCTTTTGGATGGTTCTAAATCTTCAGAAAATGCTGAGGACGAATCTCTGAAGAGTCCTCTTTCAGCTAACAATGGAAAAGTGGTCTCGTTTTCCCCATCCACACCATCGCCACCCCATCCTGAAAGACAGCCATTAGCTGTATCGAGAGCACCTATCCCACCTCCTCCACCTCCAACTGCACTGTCTAAACCTTCAGAACAATTGCAGCATTCAGTTGCTCAACCGACAGAGCCTCTTACACAAGGAAATTCGTGGATGTCATTAGCAGGCTCTATGTTTAATCAAACATCTCCTAACGAAAAAAGTCCCAGTACACTGCCTGCAACACCTCTCCCTGATTCTATTTCAGCGTCAGCCTCACCTCAAGCATCATCAACTACTCCCTCCAAACCATCAGAAACTGATTCAATAGGAGCTTCCCATGATGCTGCCTCAAAGCTTGCACAATCGGAGAGTTCTTCTTCTCCAATTTCTATTGCTCCTCCCCCCCTCCCCCTCCCCCTCTAGTGAAGCATTCGGACCAGAACACAGTCACTAAAGTTCCCCCTCCACCACCTCCACCACCAGCACCGGTTGTTCATGCATCTTCACCCGCTCCTACTCCCACTCTGACACCACAAACCAATCAAATCCCTTCTATTAAAAGTTCACCTCCTGTGCCTCCTGTACCTCCTGCACCTCCTACACCTCCTGCACCTCCTACACCTCCTCACCCACCACAAACCAATCAAATCCCTTCTATTAAAAGTTCACCTCCTGTGCCTCCTGTACCTCCTGCACCTCCTACACCTCCTGCACCTCCTACACCTCCTGCACCTCCCCGACCGCCTTCCACTTCTGCCTCTCCATCCCCTCCGACCGCACCACCTCCACCACCATTAGGTCAGACTAGGGCACCGTCAGCACCACCTCCTCCACCTCCAAAATTAGGAACCAATGTACCACCTTCTGGTCCTAATGTTCCTCCAACACCTGCTTTACCATCTGGATCTCTTTCATCAGGAAAAGGGCGAATGTTACGTGTTAATGCAAAGAATAATCCAGCCAAAAAATTGAAGCCTTACCACTGGTTGAAACTAACAAGAGCTGTCAGTGGGAGCTTATGGGCTGAAACGCAAATGTCTAGTGAAGCTACGAAGTATGCATTGTGCATCTTGTTGCCACTTATGTTTCTGATTCATTAATGATTTTCAAGTTATTAATTCTTTATCTGTTGGTTTAGGGCTCCTGATATTGACATGACAGAGCTTGAAAGTCTTTTCTCCGCATCTGCTCCAGAGCAGGCAGGAAAATCAAGACTAACTAGCTCTCGTGGTCCTAAACCCGAGAAAGTTCAACTGGTAAATTATGCTTAATAGTTAGTATGTCATTGTGTCTGATTTCTCCTTTTTAGTGTCATAATAGGGTTGCTTTCTCTATGGTTGAAACTACTGAATATTATGGGAATCTCTATCTTGCAGATTGATCACCGTCGAGCATACAATTGTGAAATCATGCTTTCAAAAGTGAAAGTACCTTTGCAGGACTTGACGGTAATAGGATGTATTGTAATCATAGCAGTTAAAATTTGTTACATGTCCTTGTGTCGCTATGTCTGCCTATGATAACTAAAAGCTAATTGCCACAAATATATCGACAGAACTCAGTGCTTAACCTGGAGGAGTCAGCTCTTGATGCTGATCAAGTTGAGAATCTAATTAAGTTTTGCCCAACAAAAGAAGAAATGGAATTACATTAAGTTTTGCCCAACAAAAGAAGAAATGGAATTACTAAAGGTATAAGTCTATAAGAACTTTACTCCTAAATTTTGTTTTACTGCTTTATTTTCAAAAGCAAGAAGTCACTTTATTTATGGTCATTTGTTACTGGTTTGTAGGGTTACACTGGTGACAAGGACAAGCTCGGAAAATGTGAACTGGTACAAAACTTAGAAAACCTTTCAGTTTCATTGGAGTAGCAACTAGCCATTAAATTCTAACACCGAATATGCTTCTTGAAATTCTCTGAATAGTTCTTCTTAGAGATGATGAAAGTCCCACGAATAGAAACAAAGCTCAGAGTATTCTCATTCAAAATGCAGTTTTGTTCTCAGGTATATAAAAAAAAAAATTCATGCTAATTACGATTCTTTGGAGCTTTCATTTTGGTGCTTAAATTTTCTGTGAACATTGTAGATTCATGAGCTTAGGAATAGTCTCAGTATCGTGAACTCTGCAGCAGAACAGGTAAGTCAGACTCAATTGGGTCTAGGTAACCTCCCAACATGATTGAAACATACCCTAGTAATGCTCTTTTGTTCCTCTTGTTCATCAGGTAAAAGTTTCTGAAAAATTCAAAAGAATAATGCAGACAATTTTATCTCTTGGGAATGCCCTAAACCAGGGAACCGCTAGGGGTGAGTTTGGCAATGGAATTTTATTTTTTAGGGCTGACTTTGTATTTCACCCCGTACTATGCCACTGACAACAGATTCACCCCGACCACTTCTCTACACTACCCAAACAATTTTTCAGCCCATTTTAGTCCCCAAACTTTCTAAATCACTTCAATTTCAACTCTAGATTTTATCTTTTATCGTGCTCTCAAAATAGTTTTTACCTAGGTGCTGCGGTTGGGTTTAAGTTGGACAGTCTACCAAAACTCAGTGAAACAAGGGCGCGGAACAACCGTATGACTCTGATGCATTACCTATGCAAGGTAGCTACTATTTATGGAAAAACTAGATGGAGAAAAAAGATTAGTCTGATTGAATCTTTTACAGATTCTTGCTGAGAAAATTCCAGAAGTTTTAGATTTCACAAAAGAATTATCCTCACTGGAGCTTGCAACAAAGGTACTTAGCTTTAAATACTCGTGTGTAGTTCTCGCAGAAACCGATTAAAAAGAACTTGAAACTCCGTTAATTTCCTTAACTTTGATACAGATTCAACTGAAGTTTCTTGCTGAAGAGATGCAAGCTATAAACAAGGGACTAGAGAAAGTTGTACAGGAATTGTCCTTGTCCGAAAATGATGGCCCCATCTCACATAATTTTAACAAGGTATCTATGTCATCAATTCATTCAATTCTTGTTTGATATCATATTTATCAAGGTTTTAAAATTCTTTCTCAGATATTGAAGGAGTTCCTTCATTATGCTGAAGCAGAAGTAAGGTCTTTGGCTTCACTATATTCAGGAGTGGTATGTCCCAAATACCCAATGTGCAATAGATATTATATTCACTTGGTTTTTGAGAACATGATCAAAATAAGAAAACAATGCATTTCAGGGAAGAAACGTGGATGGCTTAATTCTCTACTTTGGTGAAGACCCTGCTAAGTGCACTTTTGAACAAGGTATACATATCATTTTCTGTAGCTTAATGTCCTCCAAAAGTTGTCTGAATCTAAAAAGTGGTTGTTAAATTGCAGTGGTGTCGACTCTTCTAAAATTTGTAAATCTGTTCAACCGTGCGCACGTAGAAAACGTAAAACAACTCGAGACAGAAGCTAAGAATAATTCAACTGAAAAGGAGAAACCACAAACAGGTGGATTAGATAAAGAAATCAAGAATCCTTTGGATGACAAAGCTAAGAACGAGAAGACAAAAACAAGTGAATTAGATAAGGAAATGAGCGTCATTGAATAGCCCTGTTGTCCGGATGGCCAAGACGAACAGGCTTTGGAAAGAAGCATTGAATAGCCCTGTTGAAGGTGAGACCTTGCTAAAAAACTGGCTTTAAGACCATGGGACAACCAAGCTGGGCACAACATTACAGAAGAACTGGGATGCTAAGGACAACAATATTTTATCTTCTTTAAACGACAGAACTAACTTGTAAAAATATAAAATATTGTAGTGAGAAAATTAATAAACATAGATACAACATAATACCATATCTTTGGTCGAATCTCAATAAACAAATGTGATTTATTCACAAGAAAAGTTCAAAAATTTCGTCCGAATTTCGACCAAAACACGTGGCCATTCTTAGATGGTCAAAAAATGCGGTATGGTCAAAAAATTTCGTCCGAATTTTGACGAATCAAATTTCGACCAAATTTTGACAGTTTCATTTGCCAAATTTTGACAGTTTCATTTGCGACGAAATATTGGCGAATGTTATTGGCAAAATTTTAACCAATTCTCGGCGAAGTTTTTTGACGAAATTTCAACAGATGAATTTGTGACCATATTTCGACAAAATTGTGCCAAAAAACAAAAATTTAAAAATATCAAAAAAATAATCTATTAAATATAATCTCGGGCATTCGGTTCAAATCGAACAAACCAAACCCGACCGATTTTTGTTTAAACGGATCTAAACCGAATAACGAATTAAAACTGAAATACTTCAATATAATCCCTAACTATATATAAAGGCAAGTTGAACTCTCTCAGTAAAACTGAAATACTTCAATATAATCCCTAACTATATATAAAGGCAAGTTGAACTCTCTCAGACTCTCACAACGGATGTGAGACTTTTTTTTGATCCGTCAAATTTTGGTCGAAATTGGGAAGGACAAGGGATATGAGCATAATTTACCATTTTTGGCCATATTTTGGTCGAAAATCTTTAAAAAAACAAAACCTATTTTTTTAGAAAAAAATTATGACGTTTTAACTTTTTTCGAATATTTAATTACTCTCCTCGAAATTTGGTCAAAAAAAATTGTCACCAAATTTCGACCACTAGGTCAAAATTTGGTCATAAAAACGTTATAATTTGTTTGGTCACGTTATGATCGAAATTTTTGGTCAAATTTTTGAAATTTGCTTGTAGTGATTTACCACATACATGAAAGAGGAAGAGGAGACTATTGCAGATAAACCATTTAGGCAATACAGAAGACTAGCATTGCCAGGAAAGAAAAGCCGAGACTTACAGTGATAGAAACAGTGCCTGCAGCATTAGGGGTGTTTGCCTCAGCTCCTCCAGTTGCATTGGAGGTAGCCAACTTTGCAACTGGTGGTAGAGGTGGATCAATCACATCTTTGACATCAAGAGGCGGTTCGGGGCACTAGCTCGTGGTTGACCTTCCTTTGTTGACCGTCTAAGTTTAAATCTGAGCATGGACTCCCTACATTTACATCAAATCTAATTGATTTGTATATCTTGGCTATGTTATATCGTTCTCTCATGTAAACTTACTTAAATATCTCATAGTAGTCGAACACTAGAGAATTGTACTCATTCTTCAGCACTGAAGCGTAAACAGAGATATTCCCTTTGTGCAATTCCTCAACCACATTAGTTTTTCTTGCGGCATAGCTCTTGATTTCATCGATTGATGGCTTCGGAACACTTCCAATGTCCTTGTCAATAATGCTCAAGACTATATTGTATAATAGAATCTCTTTCTTCAAGTGAGAGATCGGATAGAAATCGCCTTCTCAATCTTTCGGACGTGCTCCTACGGAACTAAGGTCGAAAAGATTGAGAAAAATCAGTCATTCACAACCACTGATGAAGGATTCCTCGAAAAGTTAAGGCCTAAAAATAGGATAAAGGCCCAGCAGAAATTACTTGTTTTTCGAGACCCCGTTATAAATTCTATCCATATAGATTCTGATCGCCAACTCATATATATTAGATCCAGTTATACAATTTTTTGGAATTGAGAAAATATGACTTTCCTTTTTTTGTTTTCAAAGTAACTCTCATCAACTATTTGTTTGAATTTTGTTTTCAAAGTAACTCTCATCAACTATTTTATTGTCTTAGGGAGGGACAGCCTCAAAAGCATCCAGAACTGAACTGTCATCTGACTAAATCAAAACTTTTTTGAGTTGATTGTTGGTCAGAGTCCTTTAACTGCGTCTACAACTCCTAAACCTTTATTTGAATGCTGTATGGTAGCACACCTTTTTATTTGAATGCTGTATGGTAGCACACCTTTCAGGGGCAAGAATAGGCAAAACACATTTGCCAACATCTTCCACAAAGATCTCACCTTCCAAAGTAGTATCCCTGTGAGGTATCTTGTAACAACTGCGTCTTTCAATGCACCCAATTGACTATGCCTGAAGTTAGATTACTTTTGTATCTTGCTTTTATGTTATATTGTTAGCCAGTTAGCATAATACAAAACTTTATATATAGCTAAAAACTAAAAACACAAACTCTAGTAACCCAAAAGTGAAGCCATGCCCTAATTACAAGATATGTCATTCGTAAAACAACACAAAAACCCTTACCTTAAGCACTAACTACGTCAGAAAACACAGAACAACAACAACAACTGAAGGAGAAGTTATAAGGTTTGTGACAGAGAGAGATGGATCAACAAGCAGCGAGTCTCTGTCCGAGATAAACAAAATGCCAAGTAAGAGACATGAGTGTCAATATGTTTAACCAAGACGAGTATGTGTTAAGCTTGCTCAGCCTCTCACTCAGCTTCTCCAGCTTCCGTCTCACCTCCTGCTCATTCGTAGTCCTCTCTCCTCCTCTTCCTTCTTCTTTCTCCGCCTTCATCCTCTCAAACATCGACTGTCCAAAAAAAAAACATAAACTCAAAACTGATCGGTCATTTTCATGTTAAGAAAATAACAATGTAAGCTAACCTTAGTGGCACGAGGTTCAACAAATGACTTATTAGCCTCGATCATAAAAAAAGCAGCCAAGAGATTAACCCCTTGCCACATCTCCGTCGCGTCGGTTAGCAATCTCTGGCGTCTACTAAGCACATGACCTAACAAACCCACAAGTATTCCCGCAGAGATCGCTTTAAAGTAAACAGGATACAGCTTACTCTGCACAACACCAAACTGTTGTCTCCCCAACACTGAAGCTAAAACGTAACTTGATACAAACGTTACCCACACACAAGTCCCAAAAGCTGCTGCAATAGCCGTTAACCCTACCACGCTCGCTACTTTAGTCGGACTCAAAGCCGTCGCTGTGGCTGATCCAAACTCACGTGCTCCATGCTTAACTCTCTCCCATGCGTTTCGGGACCTGTGAGCCACCGTTTCTTTGAATTCGTGTGCCTTTCCCCTCACTTCATCTTTAGCCCTCTCCTTTGATTCATATGCTTTGTGAGCTACCGTGTCCTTCACGTCATGGGCTTTATGAGCTACTGTGTCTTTCACGTCATGAGCTTTATCTGTTACCTTTTCTTTAGCTTCTTCAGCTTTATGGGACAAACTCTCTTTCACATCATGAGCCTTCTCTGTTACCTTATCCTTTACATATTGGGCGGCTTGACCGCTTTATGGGACAAACTCTCTTTCACATCATGAGCCTTCTCTGTTACCTTATCCTTTACATATTGGGCGGCTTGACCAGACACGGTGTCTCTGACATCAGAAGCAGTTTCGCCGACAGTATCTGCGGTTCGGTCTTTAGCCCGACCAATCACACTTGCTATCTTCCGTCTACACTTACCGAAAGCATCACATATGACTTCTCCGGTAGTCGCGTAATGATCACGAGCCTCCTCTTCTATTTCTTCCTTGGTACTAACCACCGGCTGTGAAATCCCTTGGCCGAGATATGCCGCAGATTCTTTGAAATTCTCTTTTGCATTTTCAAATAAAGTACTTCCCTTTTGTTCTGCTTCTTGATCTGCCGCCGATGGTGGCCTAATCAAGATTCTGGTATTGGTTTTGCCGTCGCGGTCGTACTCAACAACCACAACATGGTGGCCATCTTTGACGATGACGTCTCCCTCCGATGCAGCAGCGTGGTGGGTCGTTATGGTTGGGGTCGGAGACCATACCTCCGCCACTAGAAAAGTACACAGGACAAGACTCAAAGCCAATAAGTTCATCATTCCTTTATCCCTATGTTGTTTCGGTCTTCGAAGTCTAACTATCTTAAGCACTTTAAGAGGGATGTGGAACCGTTGTACTAGACTTTTTCTTTTTGCTTTTGGCTTATGTGTGACACGTGTCTCCACGTATTTGTACGTGTCTCTTCTCCACGTACTTATACGTGTCGCTGCTTTACTTATTTGTACGTGTCGCTTCTACTAGAAAAGTTAACTTCTCGAATATCATTGAGTAGTTAGAATTACAAGGAACCTTATAATGGGCCTGGTTTTGGTACATTAAGGCCCAGTATACAATTGTCGAAGTTTGGATTAAACGTGGATTAAACGATTACATACAATTTGCAATCACTTATAGTTTCAATAACTTTTTATTTTGAAAGTGAAGAAGAGATTACAGAAAGAGATATATAACTAGATAAGAATCATTTGTTACAATGAATAGAAATAGAACCAGAGAGATGGAGAGTACAGTTTTTGGGAGCAAGACAACAATTGCATTTAGGAGGAAGCTTCTCATCACCTGAGGAAGGACATGTCATGTACTCTACTGCTAAGCAATAGAGAGGACAAGCTTTAGCTGTCTTTGTTGTAGTGATCCCAGGGATTACTCCTAGAATGGCTCCTAATTAATGATATTTGTGAAAACAATTAAACATTAGCTATGATCAAAATATAAAATTTAGGAGAAGTGGTTAAAAACCTTACCTACTATTATAAGAGATATCACCCAAATCTTGTATGTAGCCATACTTTTTTGGAGGATTTATGCTTCTCCTGGTTTCTTTATATAGAAGCTAATATTACTGTGTGTTTACTTGTAGGGATGGACAAAAATAACTGAAACCGAAGAACCGAATAGAACCAGAAAAACAATATTTGGTTCGGATCCGGTTCCGGAGAAATATCCGAACGGGTCCTAAAATTATGTATCGAGTATAGTATCCAAATCGAACCAAATCGGATAGGAATTGAACCGAACTGAACCGAAACTAATTCGATTTCTATGTAGATCCTAAATCTGGAATCAAAGAACCGATCCGAACTACCATGCCTATTTACTTGCAAAATATGAATTATTTTCTCCTAAGGATGACTTTTGCAAAATATGAATTATTTTCTCCTAAGGATGACTTTTGATTATGTTGAATATTCAAAGTCTGTTTGGATAAGTTGAACAGTCAAAGTCTTGTTTACTTTGAACAAACCACTAAAAATTGCTTTCAATTATTAAAAAAATATCGTCCACGTATATCCACATGAAATTTACCATATAACTATTATTATACACGAATTTTGGCCCCCATCTCAGATCCACACAGTTCGGAAGTTAAAGACATATTTCTACACAAACTTTGACCCTCATCTCAGACCCACACGGTTCGGAAATTAAAAACATATTTCCACCCAAATCGTAAATTAAATATTTTTCTAATTTTATTCAATTGTTACAATAAAAAATNACTAAATATTTTTCTAATTTTATTCAATTGTTATAATAAAAAATTTGAAAAAAATTTATAAGTGAAACAATTTTAATTATTTGTAGAGTAATTCTTATAGGTAAATTTAGAATATTGTTACACAAAAAATTAAATTTAGAATATTGTTACACAAAAAATTGAATAAAATTTATTTAATTATTAATGGATAAAAAATATTTTAAAAAATAAAAAATATATGTAAAAGCTCTAAAAAAAAATAGATTCGTTTTTATTTGAAAATTTAATTTTAAATTTAAAACTTATTTTGAAAAAATTAAGTACAAAAACTTTAAGAATCATAAAACATATACAATTCAAAAGAAATTTTATATATTTTATATATTCTTTATCTATAATATATTTTAAAATCAATTAACAAAAAATGAAAAACTATAATTTATTTTGAAGTTATTTTTCTTTAATTTTATGAGAAATCTAATCTTATTAGAAAAACTAAATTTATGTTTTTGGTATTTCTAATAGAATATTGTTTTAAAAATTAGTTTATCAATTCAACGTATATTTTAAAATTTTCATTTTTTTGTTAATTGATTTCAAATATATTATAGATGAAGAATATATAAAATTTCTTTTGAATTGTATATGTTTTATGATTTTAAAAGTTTTTGTATTCATTTTTTTTTCATTTTTTTGTTAATTGATTTCAAATATATTATAGATGAAGAATATATAAAATTTCTTTTGAATTGTATATGTTTTATGATTTTAAAAGTTTTTGTACGTAATTTTTTTTAAGATAAGTTTTAAATTTAAAATTAAATTTTTAAATAAAAATAAATTTACCTTTTTAGAACTTTTACATATATTTTTGTATTTTTTAAATATTTTTTATCCATTAATAATTAAATAAAATTTTTTTGTGTAACAATATTCTAAATTTACCTATAAGAATTACTCTACAAATAATTAAAATTGTTTAACTTATAAATTTTAGTCAAATTTTTTATTGTAACAATTGAATAAAATTAGAAAAATATTTAATTTATGATTTGGGTGGAAATATGTCTTTAACTTCCAAACTGTATGGATCTAAGATGAGGGCCAAAATTTGTGTGGAAATACGTCTTTAACTTTCGAACGGTGTGGATTTGAGATGAGGATCAAAGTTAGTGTGTAATGATAGTTATATGGTAAACTTTGTGTGAATATAGGTCGACGATCCTTTTTATTTTAATGTGTTTTTATTATTTTATTTTCTCGCTACAATACAGATCCGCTAATAAAAAATAAAACCTGGGCCCACTATAGTTTAATCATTTTTACACGACAGGTTTGCTGATTATATTTTTTTGGTGTCTGGTACTAAATTGGACCGGGAAAAATATTAGCAAAGGCTAATTTTCCTGGATTGTGTCTATCGGCTGAGATCTTTTTGAATGAAAAAATATTTGACAACAAAAATAAAAAGTTTTACTGTTATCCAAATTTTTTTTTTTACCGTTAACCGCTTTAACTAATTTGTTAGAAGGGCAAAGAACAGTCAGAAAGGAACATGGGATGGGATACAAAAAGAACAAGACTGAGGAGAACAAAGATAGTAATCTAACTTAATTTTGCCTAACCATCTAATTTTGCGTAATCATCTAATTTGGAATCAATTCTTGAACTAGAAAAAAAAAAGACATTAATAATTTCAAATTTACACGAGATGTTTATAACTATTTTCAACAGATTTTACAAATTTTCAATAGAATCAGTAAGACTGCAAACTACTGCTTTGAGAGTTTTGAATAAAAATTAAATTTAAAAATAGTCATAAAATAAAGTAGATCACCAGGTGATTCCTGTGTGGGATATTAATTATTATATATATATATATAGTTAGTACCTATAATTATTGAACATTTTAAATTCTTTGAGAAGAGTTTTGCATGGCCTGACATTTAAAAAGATAGAATATTTAAAAACATAACATGTAAAAAGAAAATATTTAAAAATAATGGTAAAATACTAAAATGTTATTTAAAAAAAAAAAAAAACAGAGATGATTAACCGTAAAATGTAAAAATATTGAACTATTTCGACATTAAAAAGGAAATAAGATTGGAGTTGTGAAAAAACAAAAGGAAATAAGACCAAAAAAAAAAAAGATACATGATTTTTCATTATTTTTAGTTTTACGATAAAACATCTATTTCCATTTTCCATAATATTTATAACGGCTATTTTTCATACTTAATTATCTCTCCCTTTTCTGAATTTGATTTAGCGACTAAGAAGATGTGTTCGAGTCTTCTTCTATTAGCAGATGCAGCGATTATGCTAGAACTACGAGAGAACCAAACCAAAATCTTCCATCATGTTCCTAAAAAAGCAAGATCTTTTCGATCAAAATTTGTAAATCGCAAGTGGGGTTCTACTTTTTCTTCAAGGTATAACCCTAATTGTTGTTCGTCAAGGTTACTCAAGAAGATGGAGATGAAAAACCCACAAGAAAACCCTAATTGTTCGTCAAACCCACAAAACCCTAATTCTCCGGATTCTTGTTTAACTGAAAACAGAAGCCATAAGAGACGTGCCGTGTCACATGGAGGAAGAAACGATGGTTCCAAGAAAGCAAAGATTCGATCTTTTTCAAAAACGGTGAGAGAGACACCGTCTTGGCTTATTCAGATGAACGGAGAAAACCCTACATTTATCTTTGAGAAGGAACTGACCAAAACTGATGTTGATCCAAGTCAAGGCCGTTTATTGATTCCTTTCAACGGCTTAGTCAGAGATGATTTCTTAACAAGTGAGGAGTTGAGTATCATACAAGAAGACATCAAGAAAGATAAGAAAA
>CM071720.1:7495344-7505590 GCA_036630335.1 Physaria fendleri | reverse complement strand
TCAGCTGCTGGTCATAACCCATTCCAGTAACAGAATTTGCAGAATTCATAGATCTTAAACCGATACCCGGTGGTCCACCAGTCTGAAATCAATCAAATTACTTAATAAATAACAAGAACACTGGTTTCATGAAGTTAAAAAAAAACTCAAGCGGCTTCTGCCTGTTTTCAAATATCATAAACTATTCCAGACCTGTGAGTGGTAAGATGGATGCGAAGATGAGAAGATATCAGACCCATGTACTGAAACACCACTACTACTCGCAGCTTGAGCATGTTGTTGTTGTTGAGGACGATGTGATGCGTATGCTCCACCCAAGTTAAACCCACCAGACCTTCCCATCTGCAAGTACCCAAACTAGAGGATAAGGTAAAAGCTTAAAGTGGAAGAGAATTAAGCCCCATGACACTTTGACAAGCCAGACACCATGAAAATATTTTAGTGACAATCAAGAAGGTAACATCATATTGGATCATGAAGATGATTGTAATTCTGCTGGGTATGATCACAAACAAAATCACTCTCTAATTCTCTTCACCACCAATTATTCAGCCAATGTGGAAGGTGAATGGTTCCTTTTGGAGTAACAACCACAAAGTCCATAATGCACACAAATATGACAGAAAGTGAAAAAAATTCTATCCAATTGGACCATCAAATAAATACATTCTAGATCGAAAGGAGGACCTTTATATCCTGGCAATGCTGGAAAATCTTCATTTTGAATGCTGAATTCTTGGTTTTGCTGAACTATGGGGCTCATTCCAAGGCCTTGTTTCAGTCGAGACCCTACGAATTTTCAGAAAAGGGCGGACTATAATTGTGCTTCAAGCTGATAAAAAGAGAGAAGATAAAATTAAAGGACCTTTATTACTTACCTAATTGTCCTTGACCGCCGGCAGAGCTGGGGCGGCTTGTGAGCTGCGGGAAATCATTATTTATATCAAACGGAGAATTGTCGTTGGAGTTCATCTCATTCAGTAAACCCATAGAGTAAACCCATAGAGCTTAGATTGTTCATTGCTTGAACATGATTTTGAGAAAGTCCCCCGGCCGTAGGATAAGAATTTCCCAGCATCGAAAGAACCTGCGGAGATCCTGAAGATAAAGGGAAGACTATAAGAGAATTGTGTGGTTATTGGTTACTGGAATTAACTTATCTGGAAATCCAAACAAAATAATGCTATTGGATCATTGATTTCAAAATCTTTGAAAAATCATGTTTTATTTGATTAATAATATCTAATTACTAGTTGAAATTGGGTGTTATGATCTACTGGATTCTTATAGGACTGTAATAAGGCTTTGACTTCAGTTTACTAATGGATTTGTAAATCGATTAAAATACGCGCATACAACTCCGTTCTTCAAACGACAAAAAAGGATACAAATCATGAAGTACCTTGTGGAAGGCCCATCATGCGATTTTGTCCAATATTTCCCGATCCGTTATTCACTGCCAAATTGAGCCGAGAACCAAGACTCGGAATCGATAATCCCCCACCAGAGCTCAAAGTCCTACCCATTGTACCTCCACCAACCATATTCCCCATAGAACTCGTCATTCGAGAACCTGCATTTCCCAAATTTGGAGAAATTCCCAATCCTGATACAATAAACCAATTACCAATGGTCGCTATTCGCTAACATAGAAACCAAGAATAGAACCACAAAACCGATCAGTCTTACTACCAAATTAAGGGTTTTCAAAAGTTTCTATACCTCCCCTATTAGTGAGTCCTGCGTGTCCATGAGAGCTACCATGAGACATCTGCAAATGAGAATCCAAAAGAAAATTTTGTAGCAGAACCAAAGCAAGAACTCATTTTAAGCATTATCAACAGGATACACGTATGGATGACTGCACCTGAGAGAGTGCAACAGGAATGTTGCCAGATGCAAATCTTCCATTTGAAATACTTCCATTTTGTTGTTGGATCCCCGCAGAAGGAACACCATTTAAACCTGAATTTCTCGATCCAAGTGTACCGGCCAAGTTGGGAACATTATAGTTTCCATGAATATTATGAAGCCCCTGCATAGATCCTATAGAGAGAAACTAAAACGACAAAAAAGGATACAAATCATGAAGTACCTTGTGGAAGGCCCATCATGCGATTTTGTCCAATATTTCCCGATCCGTTATTCACTGCCAAATTGAGCCGAGAACCAAGACTCGGAATCGATAATCCCCCACCAGAGCTCAAAGTCCTACCCATTGTACCTCCACCAACCATATTCCCCATAGAACTCGTCATTCGAGAACCTGCATTTCCCAAATTTGGAGAAATTCCCAATCCTGATACAATAAACCAATTACCAATGGTCGCTATTCGCTAACATAGAAACCAAGAATAGAACCACAAAACCGATCAGTCTTACTACCAAATTAAGGGTTTTCAAAAGTTTCTATACCTCCCCTATTAGTGAGTCCTGCGTGTCCATGAGAGCTACCATGAGACATCTGCAAATGAGAATCCAAAAGAAAATTTTGTAGCAGAACCAAAGCAAGAACTCATTTTAAGCATTATCAACAGGATACACGTATGGATGACTGCACCTGAGAGAGTGCAACAGGAATGTTGCCAGATGCAAATCTTCCATTTGAAATACTTCCATTTTGTTGTTGGATCCCCGCAGAAGGAACACCATTTAAACCTGAATTTCTCGATCCAAGTGTACCGGCCAAGTTGGGAACATTATAGTTTCCATGAATATTATGAAGCCCCTGCATAGATCCTATAGAGAGAAACTAACCAATATAAATCCTCAGAAGATATTCGACAAAAATAACGCGGGAAACAACTACCTACCAGCATGATGATAAACTGGAGACGCTGCTCCAGACTGACCAGAGAATGAAGAAGTATACGTTCTCCCTGAACCGTCTGACAAATTCGAGTTAGACCCGTTTATTGATGACTGAAAACATCATTCAAATTACCACTAGTCAGAGCATTGATATACATTATCTATATCCTACTACATCAACAATAAGGCAACACACTGATGTAAAGATATGGTGCAGTACATTAAGTAAACTTGACATTTGCAGATTCAATCAACTCCACAAGCAAAATTTCACTAGCAAAACCAAGCAAGAAGCCTTCTGTGATTGACCTGAAACGAAAGATTAAATTGAATCAATCACAGAACTATAAACACAGTCCAACTTCAACGCATCTGAATCATAGATTCCAAACAATCCAAACCCCTTAAGGAACTTATGATCATTAAGAACAACACAGTCTAATGGCAGCAACTAAGATTAAGGGTTCAAGAGAAAGATCAATGATTACGAAATCGGAGAAAAGGATGCCTCAAAATAAACGAAAACCCTAAAATTACGAAATCGGAGAAAAGGATGCCTCAAAATAAACGAAAACCCTAAATCACTTCAATTTAAAATGTGCAGTAAAACGAATAGAACCTGACTAAGAATTTGGATCCAAATGATGAACAAATGAAACTCAATCTTAACGCTCCAAGGATCGAAAATTCTCGTAGATAGAGAAGAAATCGAGGAAAAAAATCGGATTTTTTTTTTTTTGAAGTAGAAGACAAACGAATTAAAGAGACCTCCTTTTGCTTTTATAAATATTTATATTTAATTTTTCAGGGTTTATTAGTAAACAAACATGATTTTATAACCAAAAATTAGGTCTATTAATGTGAAAAAAGGTCTATTATACAAGGAAATTACATTTAAATATATTTCTATAGTAACAAATAATTGTATGATTAATAGTCAACGTAAATTAATATAATATTTTATATGAGACAATTAATTCAGTAATTTCGTGGTAATATAATTTTAGCATTAACCTTACTATTTAATTTGGAAAATCAGATCACAATGTTATTTCCAAAAAAAAAATGGTAATATAATTTTAGCATTGACCTTTAATATTTAATTTGTATGCTAAACAATTATTTTAATGTATAAATGGGCTCTAATAAACACATAATTCTACTTATTACCAAGTACAAAGACCTTGCGAAACCCATAAGGAATTTCATTAAACTTGGACATAAGGTGTTATTGGCGCTGTCTAGGAGAGTAATAAATCCTAAACTCACAGATGTCGTACGAACCGTTCATCCTAATGTTAAGGCTATGCATTTCAGTTTCCCCCAAGCCATCAAACCTGCCGAGCAATAGAAACCGAAAACAAATATAGGATTTTGACAATGGTTTAAACTATAATTTTGTTGTTTTAGATAATTACAGTGTACGCCGATTGATGAAAGACATATAGCAATTTGCGTAGAAGCTGTCTACGAATTTCATAATCTTAAAAACATAAGTAATTTAAATGAACTATGTTTTTTTTGTTTTTTTGAGAGAGATGAACTATGTTTTAAAATGAATTAGTAAACTTAGATTAAGCTTCTGGTTTAATGTCTTTTTTTTGTTTTGTATGAGATCTATCAGGTGTCTTGTAATCGGATTATTAACCATGTTGTAGTGGTCGCTAGAGGCCAAACTAAGGTCTGTTAAGAAGTTCTTAGTGATCCAAAATTCATAGGGGAGATGATCGAGGCAATCAAGGATATGGTAGAATTTGTCTCAAAGCCGAAAATAAATTTCAAATATTTTGAGTTGAAAAAGTTTTACAACGGAGAAATTTGTTAATGAAGATAAAAATACCAATTCTTAAGCTTTTATGTTATTAGACTTTGAACTTATTGTATGGACAATAGGATCAACGTTCTTAAATTGTTATGCCATTAGACTTTGAACTTGTTGTTGTGTGGACAAAAAGAATCAAAAGGAACCAAAATAAATTGTACTTAAAATGTCCCAAAGTCTTATTATCAATATGTGGTTGAAACATAATTCTACTTGAATTGCTCTTATGAATTGATTTATTTAAAACAACTTATGAGCGAAATATTTGATAACCGTTGAAGTTGTAAGGCTAATGAAAACTTTTTATTTGTTAAAATGAAAATTATTCATTTAGCAAAATAGAAATTGGTTATTTAAAATGTGTATATATATAATATATTTGGTAAAATGAAGTTGTAATTCTACGAAAAAATGTAATAAAAATGTTTTTTCTAAATAGTTAAGTTCAAAGATCACAATAAATATGACAAAAGACAAACAACAGGGAAAAATAAAATGGAGATAAAAAAAAACTGAAAATTATGAGATATATGTTCAAATTTTTTCTAAGTTAGAAAAAGTTTTGATTTACATTGTTGTATCAAAACAATTTTCTGTGGTTTAATGAAATTTTAAATTTTCGGAAAAAAAAACAAGATTTTAGATATTTAAGATATGTTCATTGAACACTCTAAGTGTTTGTATAACCTTTTTGTAATATAGTTCAATATTATATTAGAATATTGATCAATTTTTTGTGTTCACAATTCTTAAAACTCAATAAAAAGTTTTCGCAAATGATTTCTTAACAAGTGGTATCAAAACCGTAAAAAAAAAGGTGGTTATTGAATGAATATTTCACTAATCATATATATAAAAGATGAGCATCTCTAGCTCCTCAAGGTATCCACATCAGCAATATTTTGCCACATCAGATTAAGAAAAACAAAAAAAATCACGCAACACATCATTGTCTTCAACATCTCTCCGATAACAATCCGAGAACAATCTGAGCCCAATCCGAGAAAAATCTGGCTTCTTACCTGCTTAAGCTATAACTTCTATTTTCTACTGTAATCATAGCGATACGCAAGAGAGTCAATTAGCATATGTTACTATTAAGGATCCGCAAGGAGTAGAAACTGCAATGCTATTAACGGCATAAAGAAGCCCTCACATCTGAATCAGTAGAGCCATATAGAAAAACTCTTAGCTTTTATTGATTACTAGATAGTTTTAATTTTAGCTGTGTCTTCTCCTTTGTAGGAGGAAAATTTGTTTAAGGGGTTGCCTGTCAAGAAAGCTGAAGATGTGGTGAACATAATGGTTGGAAGAGGTGATACCCTTGGAAAAGATACAACATACACAATTTGATGTCAAATGCTTCAGCAACCATAGCCTCACTTGACGCTAAGATGGGTCTGGCCGAAAAACTAAGAATAGAAACAACCATGGTGAATGAGAAGTGGAGAGATATCAATGAGCGATATCAAGTGAGGGAAATAACGAAATCTCCTCTAGCTCTGGGAAATTTTGAAAATATATGATAAATACTTCAATGGGTTTCATTTACTTTTTATTTAAATTAAATAAGAAAAAAAATATAAAATGGAAGATAAGGTTAAAAAATGTGATTACTTCATTAAGTAGAATCTCATAGTAAGTATAAATGAGTAATAGACCTTGATACTCTTAAATTATTTATTTACATTTATTGAAAATGTGAAATAAATATTCTTTAAATTGTAATCATCACACTCAATATTGAAATCGATGCTTTTTAATCAATTTTTACTATGGATCTTGATACTCTTATTTATCGTAACACAAACAATATACAAATGAAATTAACGGGGAAAAAAATATAACAAACGAAAAAAATCACATAGATAAAGAAAACAAATCTTTAGAGATGATATCGTTCAGACATGATCTTCGATTTTAGAAGTCTGAATATCCGATGATCCATTAGTTTTTTCTGTAGCATTTACACACAACAAAAACATATATTTATCAATTTGTAATATAAAAGTGATTAACAAATATAGATTGTAATAAATTTACCGTGTTCAATACTTTGAGCTTGTTTTGTTTTGTGCCTCATATAAAAGAAGTATATAACACATAAGATCAAAATTGTAACCAAAATTGCTGCAATGATAATACCCAAAATTGTAACCAAAATTGCTGCAATGATAATACCAACAAAAGCTCCAACATCAAGTGATCCTATTTTCTTGCTCTTATGTTTCTTCTTTGAACCTGCAAATTTTATTATAACATATCAAAATCTTATGTTCTAAAAAAAAGTTTGAAAATATATGAATGAAATATAATAAAATGATATTACTTTTGTTTGAAGTGGTCTTATGAACTGTTTTATTCAAAACTACTTCTGAGCGAGTGACTCTAGCTAGAAGACGACCTTTTACTACATCTTCAAGGGCGACTATAGAAGATTCTTGATCACTCGTAGGCGTAAAATCTGTCATGGAAAAAGAATATACAGAAGTTAAAGAGAGAGAGACAAATACGAAGAGGATGATAAAGAGAACATTAGAAGCCATTGTTGTGTTTTTGTGATAAGAGTTATAGGAACAAAGATGAAAGAAGACTTTGATATAAATGGTGATTCACTATTTGCATATTTGAGTCTTCTAATGTAATTTATTAGTCAAGTTGTAATTTATATACTTAGATAGTTGGATGAGCTTTGTGGAATTAATGGTAAGCTGTCTTATTCTGTGTTTTGTAATTATAAGATTAGGCTGTATGTGTTTGACTAGAAAAAACTTCTTTGATTTAATATATAATTGCACAAGTAGTAACGTTAGTTCATACTTGTTTCTAATAATAATTTACAACTTTGTTTTCAGCAACAAAGTATTTGTTTGTGGCTAGTGGCGGAGCAGGGTTCCATTTTTAAAATCGAGGTGATGTTTGTTCGTTCGCTGTCTAGATGTAATCTTATATTTTCTAGATTCAGACGATATGTATGAATGTCTACTGTTGTTTGCATGTCGGATCTTGGACTTTAGATTTGTTTTGTCGGATTATCGATGGTAGAATCTCCTGAAATCACCTTCTGGTCAATGCTATAAGAGCGCATACCATATTACGAACTCGAGAGTTGTAGCAGCCATACGCGGAAAGTAAGTACAGAGTGGCGCCAAAATTATAACAAATTCAAACTCCGGTGACGATCGATTTGACTACAAATTAGGTTGAAGGTTTATGTTTTTGTGTTTTTTTATCTGTTTTTTTGGGCACAAATTCATTGTAAAAACAGATTATAACTTCTTGTAATCCATTAATATTATAGCAAAATATTATTGTTTACAAATGAAATTAAAGTAAACAAAAGAATCACGTAAATAGAAAAGAAAAACAAAATCTTCAATTCAGACATGATCTTCGATTTTAGAAGTCTGAATATCCAATGATCCATTAGTTTTATCTGTAGCATTACACACAACAAAACACACACAACAAAACATGTATTTAGCAAATCGTAATCTAAAAGTGATTAACTTATATAGAATGTAATAAATTTACCTTGTTTAATACTTTGAGCTTGTTTTGTTTTGTGCCTCAGATAATATATAACCCATACGATCAAAATTGTAACCAAAATTGCAGCAATAACGATACCAAGAACAGCTCCAACTTCAACATCAAGTGATCCTATGCTCTTATGTTTTTTGCTTGAAGTGCTTTTATGAATTACACTATTCCAAACAACTTCTGCGCAAGGTTCTCTAGCTAGAAGAAGACTACCTATTACTATATCTTCACCTACGAGTATCGAATATTCTTGATCATTCTTTGCCACAACATATGATTCTTCGTCCTTTCTGAAGAGAAAACATAATGACACAAGTACGAAGAAGACGATGAAAAGAACTTTAGAAGCCATTGAAGTTGTAGCCTTATACTAATAGAAGAAACTCAACTTCTCGAAAACTAACCACTCAATTCTCAATGCTTTGAAAAGATGAGTGGAACACATCTCTATCACTTTCTATTTATAGGAAAAACTCAACAAAACCTTAATAAGATTTACTATTTTCTATATTCTCGATAATATGGAAAACACAATTTCATGTTCATGATATTTTCCATATTTATTAATTTACTAGATCTTAGTTTCCATATCTAATAAATCATGTTTGTCGAACCACAAAAACAATATACAAATGAAATTAATGGAAACAAAAGTTATAACAAACAAAAATATCACATAAAAAAAAAACAAATTCTTCAAAATTCTTCATATATGTCCACGATTGTAGAAGTATCCATTAGTTTTTTTCTGTAGCATTACACACAACAAAAACATGTATTTAGCCTCTCATTATTTAAAATAGTAATTATTAATTAAATTATATATAATGTAATAAATTTACCTTGTCCAATACTTTCAGCTTTTTTAATTTTGTGCCTTTCATAAAAGAAAAATATAAAATATATGATCACAATAGTAACCCCAATTGCTACAATGATAATACCAACAACAGATCCAGCATTCTTTTTCTTTTTCTTGCTCTTATGTTTCTTCTTCTTCGAACCTGCAAATTTTATTAAAAGTTTTGTATATCGTATCAAAATCTTAATGCACTAAAATACTTAGATTTAATGATGTTACTTTTGCTAGAACTGGTCTTTTTCGTTTTTACTTAGATTTAATGATGTTACTTTTGCTAGAACTGGTCTTTTTCGTTTTCTTTTGGACTACGGTTAAAGTGGTCTTATGAACTGATTTATTCAAAACAACTTCTGAATGAACGACTCTGGCTAGAAGACGACCTTTTACTATATCTTCAACAACGACCATAGAAGATTCTTGATCATTCGCAGGCGTGGAAAGAGAATATACAGAAGTTAAAGAGAGAGAGACAAATCCGAAGAGAATGATGAAAAGAACATTAGAAGCCATTGTTGTGTTTTAGTAAGAAAAAGTATAGGAACAAAGATGAAAGAAGACTTTGGCTTAAATAGTAATTTCTCTATTGCTTATTGGTGTCTGCTAAGGTATTTTATTAGTCAACTTGTAATTTATATGAGCTTTGTGGAATTAATGGTAAGTTGTCTTCTTCTGTGTTTTGTAATTATAAGATTAGGTTGTATGTGTTTGATTAGGAAAAATTCTTTGATTTAATATATACGAAAACACAAGTAGTAAAGCCATTTGGCCATTTTCAATAAAACTATGACTAATTATACAATCTTACATTATTTAATATTTGTTTCTAATAATATGCAGCTTTGTTTTTAGCTAGAAAAATATCCCCAAATTACTGGTTTAATAAAAAAACAATATTGAAATCGGTGCTTTTAATCAATTTTTATTATCATGATAGTCTTATTATTTTTTTGTTGTTGTCAATGATCTTAATTCATTAAGACCTTAAATCGAGTTTACAAGGTCCTTTGAGAGTAGATAGTCTCGAAGAGAGTTCTTTGCGGTCGAATCCGCATAACAATTTTCATTACGAGAAACAAAAGAGAAAGATAGGATGCTAAAGTGTTGAGAGAGCAAGTGGATATCACAAAGAAGCCCATAACGCACTCGTGGACCCGAATCAATACACGTTTTGGAATCCGAGAAAAGGTGAAACCGCGAATAACCCAAAT